>CAEFZY010032321.1:0-17614 GCA_903066815.1 Brachyrhaphis roseni
CATAACATTTGCCACTAGGTGGTCTCAGCAGACGAACTTAACATTAAACGACATTAAATTAAGAGGTTTCACTACACCTGTTGAGAAGTCTGCTTTGCAAAACTTGCTGAAGAAGCCCAAAATCTGCGAAAGATGGATCCTGGCCAAAAGAAGCTCCAGCAGGGTGATCAGCTGGAAGGTTAATATCATTCTACTATTTTTATTAAACAAAAACAAGTTATTACTAAAGTAATAATGAATTTAGTTTATTTTGTGTTTGTATGCATTTTTTTTTTTAAGAAATACTGCCTGCTGTACAAAAAAAAGACAAGTGTTACTCTTGCTAGCATAGATCTTTCTTAACTAATGAGCCTTTTTCTGGTCTGAATTTCCAGGAAATGTCAGGAATGTTAAACTGTGGTGTAGCAATTTAAGAAATATATGTATTTTAGTTACTTATAGTCAAATTAGTTGAATGAATGTCAAATTCTTGAAAAATTAGCTTGTCCGTGACCGTTAGTTTTTGAAAAATGCTCTGATAAATACTCAGTTTCCATGGATACACTAAATAAAATACATTAGCTATTTACTTTGCGTCCAGCACTTTATTAACACTAGTGTTTGACAATAACTATTATGCTGATTTGAAAAGAGAGAAGAAAAAAACAGTTAAATTTCTGTCCAGCTGTTGGAAAATTAGCTTGTTTTTGACCATTATTTTTTGAAAAATGCTGTGATACCCCCTCGGTATCCATGGATACGCTGAATGAAATGCATTAAATATTTAATATTACTTTAAAAGGCATTTTTAAAATTTTATTTTTCCTACGACAGTCTGATTTAATTGTTTAGTTTTATTATTTTTTTCAAGATAGGGACATGTTGACCTGTTTTTTTTTAAGCATAGCCAGGAACACTAACATGGGTGAATTGATTTGAAAAAGCTAAAACGGTGCTATTTAATCTAAGAGTATCAGGTTTGAAGACGTTGTAGACCAATACTTCAAAATTTTGTTGACTTCTTTGAAATATATACCTTTAATAGGTCTCTTTTGCATTTGTGGGCTGAAACAAATTTGTGAGTTTATTTAAATGGTTTTGTGATTTATGTGTTAGCTTATTGAAATTTGTGGATAAATGTCTGGGATGTTAGCACTAGTGTTTGAGAAAAAATGTGTTGGTTTATAAAACAAAGACAAAACGGGAAAACTAGCTTGTGCTTAACTGTTATTTTTTTAAAATGCCCTGACAAAACATATTTGGTTTCCGTGGCAATGACATCAGACTTGTAGAGGTTTTTTAGGACACTCAAAGACACGTTACATAAAATCAGTAATTTTCATTCATGCACACGTTCACACACTGATGATGATAAGCTAGTGGATTGTAGCCACAGCTGCTATATCAACCCATTGGCACTTATGACCAACACCAGCAGGATAGGTGGGAGAAGAGTCTTGACCAAGGACACAACGACAGAGGCGGCCACTGCAGAGCAATCTCCTACCACTGTATCCACCGTAATAAGCATTATATATGTGCGTGTCTGTGTCGTAGTGATCATCAATCAAAGCTGATTTTGAAATACAAAATAATGATGTCTTTGTGAAAATGAGCTTTTATGATTTTGGTGTCAAATTCTTGGCAAACTGGATGGTTCTTTGTCCATTTTTTTTTAAAAATGCCCAAACATATTTAGTTTCCATGGATACATTGGGGAAATAATATAAAATTACTTAAATAAAAAGTCAAGAAAGACAAAAACCTTTCAAACATATACCTCCTATAATATCCCTAAATTATTTAGTTTATATTTTTTAGATCTAATTTTAGAAATGTCACAAATGCTTATGGTGATTATCTTATTTTGTTTTCAGACAATATTTTTTTAATATATTTTATCTAAAACAGATAAACAAAACTAGATTGTTTTGACCTGTTTTTTAAAATATGCCCTGACAAGCGTGTTTGTTTTCCACTGATCTGAATACAATAAATAAGCCTAATACTTCTAACGATAGACTTTAATATATGTGTTTATTTTTCCTACATTGGTGAACTGATATGAAATTTTAAAAAAGACATAATTTGAGTTGGTTACAATCAGCTTTGATGACTTTAGCGTCCTTTTTTTTATACTGAACTAGTATAAAATAGTTTTTTCTTGTTTTCCTTCACAGCTCATAGCACTAGCACTTCCTGCAGAATGATCCCCAATGTTGGAGGAACATCCAGACGATGGTAAGGATCTTGTTAAGGTGTGGTCAAATGTTTTCCCTCAGATGTCAGACAACATGGTTTCTGGAGATCATGGAGAGGAGTCGAGGTGTAGTTCATCTCTGTAGTCTGTTGACTGTATTACCAGCTCCAGTGGTAACTCCAGTCAAGATGAGGTTGGTAATGACTGTGCTAGCAACTCCAGTGGTAGCAGTACTACCAGCTCTAGTCCGACATTGGACTATGCTTACGCTGCATCACAGCTGCTTGAAGTTCTTCCTCCAAATTTTAAATACATATGGGATATCGAGAGGGCTCAGAAGCTTGAAGAGGGCATTTCTCAGTTGACCTCACTTGAATCCACACATGGACTTGACAAGTGGGAAGAGCCCATTTTGAGTCCAGATGACTCCAGACCTATCGGTATCTCACAAAGTCATCAGGTAGGTTTGGTTGGGGATGTGGCTCGTGTGACATCTGTGACCGGCATAAACAGAAAGAGGCCAAAGGACAGTGACTCTGAAGAGGAGCCCCCTGCCAAGAAGACTAAGGACACCGTTGCTGAAGAGGAGCTCCCCTCCAAGAGGACCAGGGACAGTGGTGCTGAAGAGGAACCTGTTCTCAGTCCCTCCACAAATACGTTGTGTGAGGATTCTTTTCAGTCGTCCCCTGTCCTCAGTCACCCATGACATTCTGGGTGGATCTAATTTTTTCACCCTTCAGTCTTTCACCTAAGAGTGCATGTGAGGATCCCATTCTGTCCTCCCCTGTCTTCAGTCCCTCACCAAGAATGCCATGTGAAGGTCCCATTGTGTCAGTTTATGCCATCAGTCCCCCAGTCAGTGAAGATCCTGTTTTGTCATCCCCTGTCCTCAGTCATCCACAAAGGACAGCGTGTGAGGAAACCATTGTGTCTTCCCATAGTTAGTCCTTCACCATCAACATACTGTAAAATTCCAAGTTTGTCATTCCCTTGCAAATGTGTCTGGATGAAGTCTCAAATGGATATAGAAGAGGAACCAATACTTTCAACATCTGGAATTGGATTTGACAGAATTAGAGAAAGAGTGACTTCCAGACAAGTGTGATTTAGACCTCACTACAACTTGTCAAGTGACTCTGATTAGATTGGGATCTTCAAAAACTGAAGACCTACCTGAGAAGTAACATTAGGATATCATAATTTCTCTTTTGTTTTTGTTAAAGCCAATGGCTTTCTAGCAGGACTGAGGAAGCCTGAGGTAGCGTCTTGCACCGGGGCTTTTCTTTTTCCTGCTGCTAGATTTTTCATTTTAGATGTTAAGAACTCTGGCTGGACAGGCAATGCTGACTTTTTTTGCTGTTAATCAATGAGTGACTAAATGCTGGAGGAGGCTAATTTAAATTTCTGAGGAAAAAACACTAAAAGGAGTCGGTCATGGCTGGTGCGTAATAGATAAATGCTAAAAGGAATGAGATAACGCTACAAGATTAATAATAAATCTAAAACAATCTTGCTGGGTAAAAATCAAACCTAAAAACGATTAAGACAACGTGGCTCGGGACACTGGAATCAATACAATTGAGACAACACTGCTGCAAATTAAACTATAAAATTTAAACAATGTTTCTGACAGTTCTAATTTTTAAGACATGAAAAAATAAATTGAGACAATGAGCTGTGGTATAAACGGATTGAAACACTGGTTTTAAAGTTATAACCATTTTGGTCTGGACATTATAAAATCCACAGGGAGTGAGGCGTTTTTACATATGAAATAACAACTGCAGGGACAGTAACAATGGGAGTTAATTCAAATGTTCAAAGATGACAAGAGGAAGAGAGAAATATACAGGACCTTTGATTCACGGATATGAACTGTTGATACACGGATCAATCATTTGGTGGCTGGATTCCAAAACCCTCAAGCCCACATGTTAAAATGTAATTGAGCAAGACATTTAAACTCAGGTGATAAGGGATTTAAAGGTAATGCTGGTGGTTGTCAAACCTAGAATTTCTTAGGACTGAGAAGAGACAACGCTTTTCGGGACAAACACAACATAATACATAATAGTTAATACATAATACTGCCCCTTCAGTAAATATCTGATTTATCCTGCACAATAGAATCGTCTAATAAAGACAAAACACAAATGGTTTCAGTGTTAAATACCAATGCCCAAGATATATGTTCAGTTTCAAAAAAGGCACTGACTTTGGGATACAAAACTCTGGACTTTATTAAGTCCAGAGTTTTGGACTTAATAAAGTCCAAAACTTTATTAAGAACTATAGAATCACAAATATCCACATTTGAGTTTTGTGATTCTATTATAGAATCACAAAACTCAAATGTGGATGTTGGTCTGTGAATTCAGATGTTAACTTGTGAAACCTGCTCTGTCAAAGTTCTGACTCTGCTGTATTGTGGTTGTTTGACACACCCCTTTAAATTTTAGACTCATTTATTTCCAAGTCCACCATGTTTTTCAGTCTTATGTAGTTTTCACATAGGATTCCCAAGTCAGTGGATGCACTAGGCCACAAAAGTTTGAGGACCTCAAGATGGTCATGGCCACATTGACTGCTGTTTTACTCGGTCATAAACTGTCCCAATTTCTCCTGGGAGTCTTGGAACCCACAATCAGTTCTGCCAAAGTGAGGAGTAAAATATGCACAGGACACATAGTTTAGTTATATAATTACAGTTAGCTCTTATACACAGAATGCAGTCAACCTGTATACTCCAAATTTCACTCTTATAGGTCACCATGTGCTCCTTTTGGAAATAGATTTTGACCACAACCATTCCCATCCTTTTGGCAAAATCCACCATCATCTTTCATTGACACCAAACCTGCCCATAACTTTCTCATCTCCTGTTTTCTTCACCAACATTTTCATTCAGATCTAGTCAAGTAACCGCACTCTCCTAACTGGAAATACTCTATCATTTTTTAAGATCCTTCCAGAATACGTCTTTCTCTTCCACATTACATCCAACCTTGTCAATGCTTACCTACTGTGGAGCATAACCATTGACAATATTCAACATCTGCCCCATGTACATATTCACACTCTAGAAAAAAACTGAAGGGGAAAGAACCTAATCATTAATAAAATTCTGCTTTATACTGTTTTATTACCACTGCCAGATTCACATGTATATGACACATTTACTTCTTTTGAATGCAGGTTATCCCCAGTGAACCACTCTGGATATGGAGGGTGTGTGGTGAGGGGAAGTGGGGCGGTTTTGGCTGGGCTATGATCTGGAAATGTCACTGAACTTGATCAAATAAAAATGAACAAATTTTTACATTTGATGAAAGTGACTCCACAGGACTAAAGATGACATATTAACATGCTTGAGAAGCTCTGTGTGTGCATGTGCAACTAGGCAGCGAATAGGTGGGGCATTGTGCATTAGTGCAGAGTGTGTGCATGTAAATGTGGACAGCCATGCACACATGAATAGCTGTATGTATTCTTATGGAGGGCATGTGTGACTGTGTGTGACTTGATTAAAGTCTGAAAGTGCTCGGCTCTGCAGGTGATGTGAAGCAGAAAACTATCATCCTGTGAAACAACCGGCAGAAAAAATTGCTCATCAAAAAATACGCTAGAAATAAGACTATGACTGTTGTGGTTTAAAGGTTCAGTTTTTAAAATGTCCACATATATAAAGTGTTGGAGTTTGGCTTATTTTATCTCAATATACCCAGATTGTAAATAACTTAATGTCTCTAGTCAGACATCCTTCTTTAAACCCAATATAAATAAATGAATGAAATTTATTGTTGATTGTGAATTGTTTATTGACATTGTATTCATCTTTTGGATATTTTTTGTAAGGTGACTTTAGGATGTAGAAAGGTGCCCTAAAATAAGATGTATTATTATTGTAATATTAAATAGTTAATTTTTTTATTTTTTTTTTAAATATTATTAATAATAATACTTATTAGTAGTAGTAGTATTGTTCTTGTTATTATTGTGTCCCATTAAGATAGTTTAAGTCCTTAACTGTCACCTCAAAATGCTTATTTAAAACAATAGCTCCATGAGGACAAGAGTGTCATCAATGAGTACAGAGGTAAAATGTTCTATGTTTTTGTTTGTCTGTCAGGTTCTGTGTTTTTCTGTGTGTTTATTTCTAGTTCTGTGTCTCTGTGCTCCCCGTGTTGTCCTGTCCTTCCCCGATTACTCCCAGGTGTGTCTCGTTCCGCCTCCCTGTGTATTTAGTCCCACCTGTGTCCTGTGTTCCTCGTCGGGTCCTTGTCAATTGTCTGCGTTCGTCAGTCTGTTTTGCCTTCTCCACTCGTTTGCTGTGCGCTACCTGCTGTAAGCCTCTGTGTTGTCTGCTTTGCAGTGCTGCCACAGTTGTGGACTGTTCAACCCTGATCATTTTCATTAAATACATCATTTTACTGCTACCTGGGTCTCCAAGCGTCTGCCTCACCACCTCACCTCCAATTCATGACATTGTCACAATGATTTCTATACATTGAAAGAGCTATTGGGCAATGAAAGAAAGATAAACATCCAAGTCTCATTTTAGCATTGAATATCGGCATTATATCTCCTGTTCTCTGTTGACGAAAAAAAAAAGAGTTGACTTTTTATCCAATTGTATAATGGACAAAAATTTTTATTAAAAAATTAAAAATCAGTTTACAAATGCAGCAGCTTATATTTATCAAAACAAATAGAGAACAAAAACATCTTAAGCTATACAAACGTAATGCATTATGAATAGAAATGAATTGTTCTTTAGACTGTTTTCAAAATTTAAAAGGAGATCTCAAAAAGATGTTTGGACCACAATCCTTTGATTTTAAGGGCTTAAAATAATACTGAAAAAAATACAAAATACTATTCGATTCCTGCACATACTGATCCTGTATCTGGCACTTTTGTGTGGTTGTTACTCCATCCTCCTGCTGCTTCTCCTCCTTCATTATACTGACCCTCTTTAACAATTCCACGGCCACAGTCAAAAATGTTTTTGACTGTTGTCAATGTTTTAACAGCAACAATTGTAAACTTTATAGCACTTTTGCAAGCAATTCATATCTATGTCTTTTTAAAACTCCCTTGTTATGTTAGAGAGATGTAAATTGGTTTAAAGGTAAACCTTCAGCAACATTTGGTTCAATGTGTAACATTGGAATATTTCCACTCCATGAAACAGCAAATAGCGGCTAACACTGACCCACTGTGAGCTGTCAGGCAAAACATTTGAGAACAATTTATTGTTTTTTCCCTTCAGTCTTTACTTGTTACTGCTCCATGAAGTTTTTGGTTTGCTTTCCAGAAGTAGGAGAACCTAACGACAATTTAATTTCATTATTATATGAGCATACTTAATAATATTCAAAGGTAAAAGATGAATAAGTTATTAAGAATCCAGGAGATTCATCAATATTTTTACTTTTATTCAATCTCCAATCAAGACAGAGGAATGGTGGATGATGACAGTAGAGCGAAATTACTCTCTCGCAGAAAGAGAACCAGGCTCAAGGTAAGCAGACATCTGATAACAGAAAGTCTATCTGTGCATCTAAAGACAACACCAAAATGCTGAAACTCTTCTGTAAGAGCAGGACCCACTCAGGCATATCCAGTGGTCCTTGAATAGAGAAGTAAGGCACCACTTATACAGGCTGTCAATCTATCACAAGACAACACAGAGACAGACAGCACAAACAACCATACATATACGAACTCATTCCTACAGACAATTCATAAAAATCCATGAAGCCAACATGCATAATTGTAAACTGTAGAAGGTAGAATATCATCATTCTCTCATTTAGATTATATTCTAAGGCTACCAGCTTTAAACAGTGATCCAACTTGGTCATTTTAAGTAGAGAGAATAATTTTAAAAATTGTATAGATCCAGATAACTCCTAGTGCTCCTTTGCTCTCAAGCACCCTTCACAAACCCCACAAATTCAACACGAAGGGGAAATATACAACACAACTCAAAATAGTAAGTAATGAAGGAGTAAGTATAAATCTCCAAGTATATGCTTTCTAAAAACAAGCTGAATTAGTTAATAGGTAACAATATGAACTATAATATTGAAAAGAAATTGCAATTATCAGTAAAGTCAATACAATTTACTGAATTGCTTGAAAAATTAAACAGTCTCAAAAGGAAAAAAACACCTTAATGAATTTATACGAAACAAAACAAATAGAAAAAGTGTGCTGATGTGTCCCCAACTCCTGAACATAATCTAAATGCTTTAGTGAATGTAAAATTAAGAGTAAGTGATTGCTTGCTTTACGGCTCTGCATGTGCATTACCACTTGCCCTGCTTGCTTGAGTGGAAGAGTGGGCCACAAAAGACAATGTTGTTCTATAAAGAAAAGCTACTCATTTTCCTGTCTCTTCCAAGGATGGTTAATATTTGCTTCTAGCCGTCCTGGAAGCATCGATCAAACACTCCACATCACTGCACTTAAAAAAAAAAGTCTCTCCTCTGTCAACATCAAACCCATCTGTGAAGAAAAACTGCTGTGTCTAAATGATGTTTACACTTCTGCACTGATGTACCTACTTAGTGATATGGTTAGTCTACTAGCGTGTTTTCCTCACTCTGCTTGGATGGAAAAGATTAATGATCCTGTGCTGCTAGAGCCCAATAACATTATGTGACATTTACAAAAGGCTAAAAGGCAATGGCTTAAACACATCAATTTTCAAAGGTCAGACATTTCTATATTTACAGAGACGAACATTTTTAAAAGAATAAGTGAACATTATTTTCAAAAAATGCTATTGTCTTAATTTTTGAGTTGCATGAGTTTGAAAGAGAAACAATGTCACTCGATCTTCTTTTCACTTCAGATGATCCCAGTTGTTGCATCTTTAGACTGGTGAGTTTCTTTTGCGTGTTCAGTGTTTGGGGCGTCTTTTGTGTGTTTCTTTTGCTTGGGGGCTGAAGTACAATAATCAGTATGAAAAAATAGAATGTTACTAAAAATTTTTCATTTTTAGGAAATATCGGAAAAAGAGGAATGATGAAAATAGTTGACAGAGTTCAATATTTGCAATTCTACAAATTTTTAAAAAATCACTACTGGTGAGTGGACATGATTTTATTGAGTACACAAATGATGTGTAACAGTGGGTGTACAAGGAACATCGCATTGGAAAAATGTGCTTCTTGTGATATGATTGACACCTTGTATTATACAACACAGTGACCATAGTGGGAACTATTCGCTCAACTAATCAAATCAGACATCAAGCTACATAAAACACATCAGCATCTTGGTAATCCAGGATCTGGTACAATCCTAATAAAACTGATCAGTGAAACTATGAGCTTATCTAATGTCAGAGTCCAAACTGTGCTGCAGTCGGCATGGGTCAGTATTAGTTCTGATCCAGCCCACAAAGCAAGCAATTACCTGGATTGCTGGACAGTGCTCTCTATCAAACGTGTCAGTCAAATTAGTAACTAGAACTACACCAATACAACAGTTTGCAAATTGACCAGTCCCAAACATTGTTTTAGAAAAATGTGTTTGCTTTGCGAACATACGTTTTCCTTATTTGGAGTGAGAGGTTTCTGGGCATAGTGAGGGTAAGAGAAACATTCCAGAATTGACAACTCTGTTGATTTTTTTTTACTTCCAAAGAGCAAGAATATGACTAACTGTTAGAATGGGTTGACCTGTATGTAACTTGAATCTGACTGAATCCGATAGAATTGCATTTTGCTTTTACTGGCATGAATTATATTGGATATAAATGAAATAGAATTACATGACTGACTTCTCAGTGAAGTGCCTAAAGTTAACTCTTCTGTGAACTGCTGTGATTAATAATAATATAGACTGGAATATTTCTTTTAATAGAAATAGCACATAAGCAAAAAAGAAAAAGAAACAAAGGACACATATCTGCCATAAAGCCTTGCAGTTTAAATGCACTTAACAGTTATAATTCTAGAATCACAATAATCATTGATCAATATGACAGAGTAACTAACCCTGCTGTTTTTGTCAACATAAGCATAATTGTGCAAATTGAGTGATCACTCTTAAATGGTTCCACGACTTGAAGTGCCCCAAGAGGTTGTCATGAAGATCACCTTTATGAACAGTTCATTCTGTCCACACTTGAACAATTATTCCTGTACATACAAATTAAAGCAAAAATAATATAGCTCTTCTATTGATCTCTTTGGGTTAGGATAAAGAGAAACCACAAGTGAACTTTCAGCTGAAAGCAAACGTTTACATACGTACGTTACATAAAAAGAGACACTTTTTTTTCTCCTTGTCTGTTAAATCATACCAGACTTTTTCTGTTTTAGGTCAGTTATTTCTATTTGCTAAATCACATATGAGAAAAAGAATATGTCATAGATTTATGTATTAATATTATGAAGATCAGATCCTCTCACAAACAAATTATCTTTAAAACTTAGTTCAGGGCTTTGTGATGGCCACGCCAAAACATTGATTTTGTTGCCATTAAGTCACTTTGGAACCACTTTGTATGTAGGATTAGAGTCACTGTCCCTTTGGAAGAGCCATTTGCACCATAGTTTAATGTTCTTTTCCCATGATTCTATTTATTTTTATCAAGTGCACTAGTTTCTACTATAGAAAGACACCTGCACAACATGATGCTCACCCCCCTACATCACAGTTGGGGTAGTGTTCCCAAGTTTAGTGTCCCCATTAACAGAGATAATTATGAAATACAGTTCTAGTTACAAGTTCTGAGATAATGTGGGAGTTCCTAATGTTCTCAAAAATGAATCCAACAATCCTTTGTATGTTCAAAAATGGGCAGCAAAAGCAGAACATATTGTTTTTTTCATTGAGATTCGTATTATTTGATCTTTTCTCTGAACATTTTCATTGCATATCTCCTAATCAAGTTCATAGTTTTTTGTGAGTTTGGAAACTATGTTGCCAGAGGTTATTATGTGTTGGTGTTATGCAACTGAAAAGCTTAATTACCATTGGACATCTGTCTGCCATCCATCAAATATTTGTTTGCTCTCACTATCTCTTATATAAAAAAATAGAGGGCTAATCTGCACATCCACACCAAAACCAATATCAATTCTATGCCCAGACATAACAAATGCAGAAAAGAACAACTACATTTCAACTACTCTATTACAAAAGCTAAGAAGACATTAAAAATCAATTAAGCCCCTCTTCCTGCTGTCTTGATATCATACCCACAACTTTCCTTATTAAATTTCTGCCTGCCATTGCAAATGATCTGTTTCAAATAGTAAATTCATCACTCTCCTCAGGCGTTTCAGCACAGGTTTTAAAAACGGCTGTTATCAAACTACTGATAAAAAAAATAAAATAACAATTTTGACAAATCACTACAGCAGAATTACAGAAAAATCTTCAACCTTCCATTCATGAGCAAAATTTTTGAGCTGTTTCAACAGTTGAATTGCTTCTTGAGACTGAAGTCAACAACGTGTTCAATGACATCCACAGACTGTGGAAGAACCGCAGTGCTGGTTCTGTGGGTGTCATATTACTGAAACGACTGGTTGGGTCAGACTCCCCGGTCCAGTATTCAGTTGTTTGAGTCTTACATAAAGAAATCCCACTACTACTGACTACTGTCTGACAGACAGTAGTCTCATGTGAGGTACCCCAGGTTTCAGTCCCAGGACCCATCTTATTCAATATCCATATGCTCCCACTAGCTCAGGTTATGACAGGAAATAAGATTAGGTATCATAGCTACCCAGACGATCCACAGCTCTACATTTCGATGTCACCGGATGACTCTGAACCCACCCAAGCACTGAACAGAACAAGTCAATTTGTGGATGTGTCAAATATTTCTCCAGCTGAACAGAAACAAAACTGTTTCTGTTCAGCCTGATATGCAGGTTGCAAATTTAGCTAAATTATCTTCAACAATGATATCCGATTCTGCAGATAAACATATATGAAATGGTACTTATTGTATTTTGCCATTACTATTTGCTCATATCTGCTCCACACTGATGCATCCTGTAGGCATATGACCCATGCTGACCTCTACTCCTCTCTTTCCCTACTCTAAGCTGCATATCTTGCAGCCATCAGCAACAGATGCTGCTTCACTGTCAAATGGCCTACAACGCAAACTGCACTACTTTAATCCTATGTGTAGCCAGCATTAAAAATTGGATTGAGACAGATAAGATTAGATTATGCCTGTGGGATTTTAAAAAAACGCAAAAACCTTGTTCAAGCTTTAACATAATCTGCTTTCACTCTCTGGAAGCATGAAGGCTTCCAACAGATGCCAAATACACTTTATGCAGACACGTCTCATTTGAGCTCCTCTGTGGATTTAGTTTTTTTTTTCATTACAAGCATTCTAGCTTTCCTTTTATGAAGATTGTTCATATTCATATTGAGAAAAAGCTGGTAAACTAGCTGCATGTTAATACATATATTTATATGTGTTGTTATATATACACATATGTCTTATTAATATACCCATAATAGGACATATAATATTATATAAAATTATATAAAATATATTAATATATTTGTTTGTAAGGCAGAAAACCAACTTCTTACAGAATAAAATCATTCTTGAAGTTGCAATGATTCACAATGGTAGATTATGTGACTGCTTTCCTTTCCATGGCAGATCTTCAGCAACTTTATAGGATATCATTGGCTAATCTACTACCCATCCCACCACTTTGACTGCTCTCATGCTCACAGAGTTTGAAATTTTAGTGTTACTAAAGCACTAAAATATTCCAGTAATGAATAAACCAGGGCAATGAAATGATAAAAGTTCCATTGTAGTAGAATACATGAGCAGAAGACAAACCTGAGATTCAAAAACTGTTTAAAAAATATAATCAATCACATGTTATTAGTGTATGTATATTTCTTTCTGTGTGATTTGCAAGTTTAAGAGACAGAAAAAAAACATGTCAGCATAGTCTTCTGGTGACTGCCTAACAATAGGTCTGTGTTCTAATATGCAGAGTTGTCAGGAACTGGAAAACAGATACAAGTAGTTGATTTTTAATTAGATTTTAACAAACTGTAAGTCTCAATAAACACATTGCTGGATTTTAGGAAATACTCTGCAAAAGTTTATTTTCTCTGCAATTTGCCTTTTGTGAGCAAACTATTAGCACAAATATACTGCAGTCTAAGAACTAATATTTTATTATCAACCATCAAGATGATACCGCAATAATAAGTTTTAACACTCGGATGGGAATAGCTACCATAAAAGAAGCAATTTCTCCTTGGGAATCAATAGTGTTTCTAATTAACCTGTCTATGATGATGGCAGTGGCCCTAGTTTAGGATTAAAGCAGCTTATATGACTATATTTAAGCAAATGAAAAACAACTATGATAATGTTGAATCTTTAAAAAAATTATACTTATAAATTAACTGTTGAGGAAGAGATGAGAATGTGCTTTAATGGTAAAGGGGTGATCCATCTAAACTGGCAGTCAAGAAGACATTTGACATCTGAAAGATTGGGGATAGTTTTAAGAAGCTTTTCTTCTATGAGCTGGGGATAAATACATTCTCATCGCAGTCTGCTAATCCTACAGCTCAACCATTTCGCAGTAGCACCAGATCTCTTGACCTGAAGAGTAGTGTGTGTGTCTATTGGGGCAGTGCATGTGTGAGGGGGAGGGCAAATAGTAG
The DNA here is from genome assembly GCA_903066815.1 of Brachyrhaphis roseni. Lineage (NCBI taxonomy): Eukaryota > Metazoa > Chordata > Actinopteri > Cyprinodontiformes > Poeciliidae > Brachyrhaphis > Brachyrhaphis roseni. Next base: position 13,871 of record CAEFZY010032321.1, read on the forward strand.
AACAGCTGCTTGTAAAACAAGACTCCATGCACACATGTACTGTGAGTCTGACCACACACATGCGTCCATATGGCCAGGGGCCAGATATCAAAATCTCAGTGAGGTTCATAGTGAGCCCTCAGTGATCTCCTTTCAGATGTCCTCTCAGCAGAGGATTAAGATAATACTGTTTTTGTCCAGAACTGTTTGTTCAGTTTTGTCTTGTTGCCTTGAAGATGGTATCTAGGAAAAGTGTTTCAGTCTTTATAAAACAGCTCCACAACTGATTGACACTTGACTCATTAAGAATGAGAAAAAAATGCTGCTCCATAAGTATTTATTAGGCCCGAGCAGTGAAAGCACTGCCAAGATCTATTATAATCAAAATGTCTCTTCTTGTTATTCCTTCATTTTATGCAGGTTTTTGAAGCTCACTAAACTTCAACAAAAATTGTCTCCCGTGAAAAAGATTCAAAGGGAAGATTTTGGCATTTTTCACATTTATACACCTCGAACTTTAAAAAATTCTTTACAGGGATTTTGAGTTACCCCTGCCATCTTTGGTAACTATGCAGTTAAGGGATGTCAAAATATCAAAATCTTGAGTTTCTGAGCATGTTTTAGGGGGTATGGCACACTCGCCAAAGCTAACAAAACGTTGTAACCTTCACACAGAAAGGCTGAATTACACTAAGCTTAGTATGTGTCATACATGTTGGATGCCTGATGATACTATGTTTTCATATACTGAGCTTATCAAATCCTCGACCCCTGAGAATAGAAAGTTACTTTTTTTTCTTGGAGCGCTCCATCTTTGACCTATCTATACATTGTCTTACATTGGTGGCAGGGGTGCTGGCGCCTATCTCCAACAGTCAACAAGCAAGAGGCAGGCTGGACAGGTTGCCAGTCCATCGCAGAACATCTTTGACCCCGTTTACCTAATCAAGAGGACAGATAACAAGTTGGTCTCATGTACTTTAAAGCACAGAGGTTTTGCTGGAAGGCGTGGCTGTGGTGGCGTGGCAAAGTAAGATATCAAACCATGTCTTACTTGGTGTGAGTAAGACCACACCAAGTAAGTGTGGTCTTGGCTCTAAATTCATACATTTGACTCTAAATTCCACTGATTCCAGCCGAGCTGCACCAAACTCACTGTGATCGATCCTGATATCACTGTTGCAATTACACACCTGCAAATCATCTGCTTCATCAGCTCGAGGAGCCAGTTGCCAGTCCAACAGTGCCTGAGTGTATGCCTTCTATCTTACTCTGTGCCTCCCTGAGGTTATTCTAAGATTTCTGATGACCCAAGACTTACCTGTTGTGATCTCCTTTAAAGGTTTTACTTGTGGCTTCCAGGACTCTGTTCTATGTGCCACCTTGGTTCCTTCTTGTGCTTCCACATAGTAATGGCCAATAGAAGTCTCATGAAGCAATGAAGCTTTCCAGGACTTTGTTTTGCCCAGACGTTCATTACTCGATGCTTCATTTATTACTGACACCAGCTGCTGAACCTGTAACAGCCTTGTCACTCAGACAGATCATACTTCAAAAAATTATTAAATGCAATATTGTCATAACATTTTTGGCAAACTCATGTTTAGTAATAGGAGAGTCAATTAAATCCTATTTAACTGTCATATTTTTTAGTTATTAAAATGATTTGCAGCCAAACCTAATCATGCTATACACTCAACGCCTACTTTACAGGTACACCTTGATAGTACTGGTTTGGACCCCCTTTTGCCTTCAGAACTGCCTTAATCCTTCATGGCAAGGTACTGGAAACATTCCTCAGAGAGTTTGGTCCATATTGACATGATAGCATCATGCAGTCGCTGCAGATTTGTTGGTTGTACATCCATGATGCTAAACTCCAGTTCCACCACATCCCAAAGGTTCTCTGTTGGATTGAGATCTGGTGACTGTGGAGGCCATTTGAGTTCAGTGAACTCATTATTGTGTTCAAGAAACCAGTCTGAGATGATTGCGGCTTTATAACATGGCACGGAGAATCTGGTAGGTGAATATCTGGAAAGTATCATAACTTCAACTTAACGCTCAAAGCATCAGGGTTTTTATGGAAAAATATTCAGATTTTATCATGTGGTTTTAAAGGCTCTATGTTGAAGATAGTAAGAAATAAACCATACTTCTTATTTTACTGTCAAGTGCTCTGCAGTATCGCCCCTCTGTTCATCTAGTGGCAACTCTCAGCCCCTCCAGCCCATTTCAAACTCTTCTTCTTAATGTACGAGTTAAAGGGCTAAATATAATTGAGATATTTGCTACTTTTAACAAAAAAAGCTAAGTCTATCAAAGCAATGTAGCCAGTTTTGCTAGTTTTGATTTAAGGCATAACAACGCAGTTTCTCTTGATTCAGCCTAAATAATGAAATAACAAACTGCAGTCTGATTTTTATTGTTAATTTGTTTATTCCTGTTGAGCAGTGAAAATAGATAAAATATGTGCTGCAGAGCCACAGCTAACAGCTAGCTCCTCACTTCATCCTTAATTTTTTCTTAGATGAAAGGCATATTTATTTCGTTCTTTGTTTGTTTTGCTTTTTTATAGAGATATTGTTTAAATACAATGGTTTCCTTTATAATTTCTTTGGGGGAGACAATTCTAGACTTTTCCAAGTTTGGGGGGGGGTCCGGACTCCCCGAATCCCCTGCGATTTACGCCCATGGTTGTGGGCTACAGTTTGTATGTGTAAAGAATTCAGAAAAGAAACATAACCTTTTCTGCTGTTAGATTAGTAATAGCATCCCTAGCTAATCTACCACTGCAACAGACTGGATGTTCTGTTCTTTGTGCAAAATATTTGAGTATTTTTTTTGTATTGAATCCTAAAACAAATATTGGCGTTGTTGTCAATTGCTATGGCAATGAGTCTGCGTGTAGCTTCATCAATACAGAGAGCGAGAAAGAAGTGGTTTAGAGTTGTACCTACTTCGATTATTACCTTTGCTGTGAAGCATAGCAAGAAATTAATAATACCTACATCTCCAAGTTTTATGGAGTTAACGGCGGCAGGGTGGCGCTCCAGCGTTGTGCACGTGCGCGAAATTCCTGTACATTAACAATAACATGCAAGGTGTTTAAATTTATGAATCTGATTAAGTCAGTGCCTCACCAGCTACGAATCTCACCAAAGGAAAAGTGTACATGAATCTTTCCTTTATAAATCCCAATTTGCAGGAAGTAGAGCGCAGCTGTTGGTCCGCTGTGTCACCACCCATAAATATAAATGTAAATTAGTATAAATACCCAGAAGTCTGAAGCCACATGAAGCAATAACCATGGCAACGTCCTTGTTTGTAGCACTATGAGTATTTATAATTATTATCATTATATATTGTATTTTAAAGGTGCTTTTAGGGCACATAAGGTCACCTTACAAAAAATAAATAAATAAAAATGGAAAATTTTAAAGAGAAACAAATCCAAATGGTTGTGTATAATCCAAATAATAATAATAATTAAAGCTGCAAGCAGCCTCGTGCGGCCCTCGCAGCCAAGCGCCGCTCCGGCCTATCAGCCACCGCGGGGGTTCCAGCACCGCCGCCCGCCCGCCCACCACCGCAGAAGCTCTCACGCAGTTTCCAGCACCGCCGCCCACTAGCCACAGCAGAAGCTCTCATGCATTTCACGCGCTCGTCCACCAGGCGGTACGCACCGACGCGTTCGGCAGCGCTTCTCGAAAACGCACGAAAAAATCTGGTGCAAATCGGGCGATGTAGCACAGAGATAAAGCT
>CAEFZY010032331.1:0-47885 GCA_903066815.1 Brachyrhaphis roseni
CTTTGACCAAATGTCCAATGAAAGTAGTTTCCTAGTGAACAGACAGAACAAGTGCCACATGAGGCATGCAAATGTCTAAACAGAGCAGAGCAAAAATGTGGCACGAAACTAAAAAGAAGAGTTGAAATTCTGATGTCTTAAACAAGCAAACAAAAAAAAAAAACTTCAACACTGTATAAGAAGATTTGCATCTTGCCTGTTTGTATTTGGTAAAACTAAGATATGAGATTATCTTAAAAATATCATTTTGTTTTAAACGTTTCCTTTTTCACCAAATGCTGCATAAGGTTGACCTTAACTCCTTAAATTTTGTGATCTTTCTATTAAAGCTGAAGTGTCTGATACAAGATAAATTCAGTCATGAAGCATTTAAACACAACAATAAAGCTGGTCAAAGTGCTGCACACTTTACTAATATTTAGTAGACTTTACATTGTAATATGAACAACCTCCAGTTAATCACAGCATGAACTGACAACCTCAAATAGGATATGAAAAAATACATGTTGGTATTTCTCTTAGGTGAAGCTGCAGCAAGTAGGCTTGGTGAGGCATAGCTACGTACTTAGAGGTGAAAAAGTTGATATAATTTTCAGTAAAACTGATGATGAAAGTTGAAACGGCAAATTCTCATTCAACAGATATATTAACAGAAAAATCCAATCAGATGTAAACAATAATTACTTTCCGCTGAGATGTAATTATTATTTAAGCTTGATGCTGCTGGTAGTTAGTTTCATGCTAGGATTTGCCGTAAATCTTTTTACATGGAGTGAAAATGGGAACACTCGGTTTCAAGTCACTTTCTTCTGCTGTAACTCAGGAATAAACATGAAATCCAGAAGGAAACATGAATTGTGACCTAAAAACTGAAATAACTCGCTTCAAAGCAAAGTGTGCTGTGTTCTTCGTCAGCTACAATGGTGAAAAACATGGGCAACTATATGGCACATACATTTTTGTGTTCTGTTTAAAACTTTCTCATAAAAAAGATGTACTTGAAATCTAGATACTTTAACCTGCACTTATTTTGCTTTTTTTTTCTTTCTTTCATATTTGAATTTCTTTTTCTTTTTTTACTGTTTTTTTTTTAATACCTACTTTATGCAGGTGTTACTTCAGCTCACATCCAGAGGTGATATTTCAAGTTTGAGAACTGCCTTACTCATCTTTTCTCCCTCATTAAAGCAGTCCAGAATTTCTCACGGCAGCTAATGAAAGCAGTTTCCATTAGCTGTCCTGCTCTGATGTAGGCTACATTCACTGCTCAGCCTAAAGGGAATCTAAGTGCAGGCTGCTTTATTTCACTGGAATCCCTGAATCCAATAGTAATGCTTGCTGTTCAATGGTGGGATGAGTAATCAGTACCCCAGGGTGGGAGTTGCTCCCAGCTGTCTTGCAGCATGAAAGCTCTATAAAATAAAAGTGAAATCCCTATCCCAGCAGCTGCATTAAATAGCTAACTAATACAAATCAGAATGATCCAGCAGGATGGCCATTCTAATATGTCAGCCGGAGAATTAAATCAGCCTTTAAAAGCCATGGCATAGTTTGTTTCTGTCTCTGATGTAATTTCTTTTCTTTTGGTATCCGTTTCTCAGAGTAGTCGCCACCATTTGCAGTGTTGTAGCTGATTTTTTTTTTTTTTGTTTTAATTAATTTTCTGCCATTCTGGTACCATCTGCAATATCAGATTTACAACACACAGGGATGTCCTAAAGGAAAAGCAAAAAAAAAAAAATAATAATAATAATAATTTAGGACAATTAGTATTAAGTTATTTTCTTAAAAGTAGTGATAATTTCTGAAGGTAGTATGTTTCACTTTTTTTTTTTAACAATGAGTCTCTTGTAATTAAAAGGCAGGCATGTTTTGATCGGCCAGACCAATGGGGATGGATCCAAAAAGACAAAATTAATTATTAAGATAAGAAAGCATGTACAGGATCCGCCTCTAGTCTTGATTTGATTAACAGAAGGGGATGTCGATAAAATAATTGGTCTGGCTTCATTGCCTTTGGCATGTTTTAAGATGAAATAGTCAAATAAGCATAAAAGAACAATGTTTAACACTTATCAGCAGAAGTGTGATTGCTGTTTATTTATGCATAAATGTGTATCTTTACCACAGTAACATTCAAGTGGTTTTTTTGGTTTGTTTTTTTGACACTCTTTTTATTAGGGTTTTTTTTAAGACATCCATTTGTTTTGAATGTTTTAGTTTAAGCAGTAGGTGGCACCAAATCCCGAACACTAGACCTTTAACTGCTAGCGGAGGAGAGCAGTAAATCCTAGGTCCATTGACCATCTTCCTCAATATAAATTTTAAAAATCTTCGAAGACAGATGGAGCAGATTAAGCAAGTAAAACATTCTAATATTTTTTCAAAAACCAAATATAAAAAAGGTAACAAACCCAAAAGTCACTACATGGTATGTAGCATAACAAATTAACGCTAATCTCAAATATTTCAATGTATTTAAATGTGAATGCAGCAAATTGTCCTCATTTGTGTAAAATAATTCCCCAGTTACAGCTAAATATGTTATTTTCAGTTGTGTTAAAATACAATACATGGCATGAAAATAATTATTTCCAAAGTAAGGGATTTTAATACTTGTCTTTCTGGACAGTCTTCGCAGGTTTATAATTTTTTTTTTTTTTTCCGTTAAAATATCTAAATTTCCAGCTTCCACAACAAATTGCACAAGGGGAAAAAAAAAAAACTAGGTGGATCTGAATCTTTACAAAAAACGGTTCTGTTGTTTCATTATTAATACTCCGGGCACTCAAGAAAAGATATAGTTTCAATGCCTTATAAGAAATATAATATGATGAAATGTGAGCTTGCTTTTGATGTGACGCGTCCTCAGCAGTGTTGTCTCAGTCCATCTGCTTCAATTTCAGAGTTATGCTCAGTGTCAGCCACGCAAGATGTCTGCTCTTTGGGGTATTGATGCATAGATCAATGAGGGAGACATATAATCCATGTCAGTGCTGCAGGATTACATTATCCTGTTTTAATCGAGGGAGCAGCATCCTACTGTAAAGCCATTGCAATTCCATAAAGGAGGAAAAAACACATTGATTGGCACACATGTAAAAAAAAAAAAGGACAGAAAAGAATCCTCTGCATGTTGTTTTTGACTTGGGTGAGGGAAATTCCTCGCATTCCTATAAAACGTAGTGAATATGGAAAACGCTGTTAAGAGATTTTTTTGTATAAAACACAAAGCAGTCGTGGAAACACAAATGTATTCATACAATCTGCTACTCCATTCTGTTCTATGAATTTGTAAGACCTTTAGCTGGATGGGTGTAAAAAATGCCTTATAATAATCCCTGGCTGAGGTGATTGTGAAAGGTGGCATTTGTATTCAAAGTCAAAGTGCATTTACCATCAAAGAGTTTTATGGGAAAACCAGTCGTCTCTCTACTTCATTTAGGCAGCAGAAAGATATGAAGGAGTAGAGATTAAGGGAGAGCAGCAAAGAGGAAGACGTGAGATAAAAAGTAACCTTCAGGGATTAGCACTTTATACTTGAAGCAAATTAACCCTTTCAGTTTTCTTATTCCCTGCTAGCAGTAATTGGCTTTGTGTAGGCACAGATGCATTTCCTAAAAGTACTACAGCAGAATGTTAAAGTGTGCAAGTCCGTTTGGAGATTAGAACTTTGGAAAACTCAAGCATTATCATGTTGCATTTGTCATCTTATTACCTCAACAACAGGATTTGCTAAATCAAGCTTACGTACATTTGCACACAGGCGACTGGTTATTAGAGCTTCCTTCTAAGACACACCATTGTTTTTAGAAAACACTTTGTTCTGACCTCACTGTCTTCTTAGACATTAAGTGGATTGTTTTTTTTTGCAATTATGTCAAGTAATAGTGTGTACTTCTCATAAACACAAACCCTTGCATACAGCAACAAGCCGTTTATTACGCAGAGTTGTTTCTCTGTTGCTCGGTGTTCATGTTTTTGTTAGATATTTCAAACTTTGCTCTAAGACTTCAACCCCTGCACATTCAACCTATTTCAAGAAACTACATACAGACAGAGCGAACAATATGCGCAATCTGATTAGAGTTACTGATTTTTAAACGGCCCCTCATACATACCTGCATGAGTTATGTAATGTAGGAATAAGGTTTAATTTAGGCATGCTTTATGATTAACAGCAATAACATTTAAAACATAAAAACCACAATTGGAGTCAACACCAGACCTTTCAACTGAACACTGATTATTTATTCCTTTCTTTTGGGGAAAGTTAAAATCGATCTACATTCAATCTGTCTGATTTCTACCTTTCTTCAGCAGTCATGTATTCAGATTACCAGTGCTGGGTGTATCCAGCCACATGTCCAGTGAGCACTAGAAACAGAAGAGAAGAGCAATGGTTGAACGGGAGAAAAGTGCAAAGATTTGTTAAAACAACAGCCTAAGATTTGTAGTTTTTAATATTATTTTTTGCCATTAACACCACAATGCTTGCTAGAATGAAACAGGACGGGTGCTACATACAGTGAAGGGTCAAGCCTGAACTGAGGTTTTATATTTTGATTACCAAATTCTTTCAAACAATGTTAGTGATTTATGAAACCTTTACGCTATCTTGAAAGAACAGGGGAATCTTATTTTTTCTTTAAAAAAATATATTATCTTTGCGAATCCAGCATGGCGTATTATGTCATCTGTTGAGCTGAATTAATACTTACACCCCTTTCCACAAGAGATTAACAACTTTTTTTCCTGATTCCTACATTTTACTTTACAGGTTGTCATCAACTCTGTTTCAGTTTGTCCCATTTTAGAGAACTGTGACGCGTGTTAACAGCACAAGTCTCATGGGTGTTTTGTAGCGGCTGAAGGTCAGCTGGATATCACTCAGGTCATGGATTAACAGCCCTCTAGAGGCTTTTCATCTTTGTGAAACAGAGGATATATACTTTGTGGTTTGACCTTAGGAAGGTTGCTTTTGGTCTCAATGGGAACTTACAACATAATTTCATTGGTTCAGTGTCCAAGGTGAATTTTCAAGAAATAAACCAGCAAAGTAAAATAGATTCTCTATTTTTTATTTTCAGTTTCAAATTTCAAAACAAGGAGTCCCTTAGCAGAAAAATTGTACAATATTATTGTACAATTGGACAACCAAGACATGTTCTATATACCAGCTTATTGTGTGTTTCGCTTGAAAAATATGAGCTAGGAATTGTGAAGGCCTTTTATTTTCTGTAGCTGAGCTGTATGTCAGCATTGCACAGTACGGCAAAGACAAATACTGTGACTTGCCAGGCATTCTGCAGGGGATCAACTGTTCTTAAGGGATCAACCGTTGATTAAACATGGAAGAATTTCAAAAAAGAATTTCCACATCTATCATGACTTTTCTTCTTTTCTAGTTTTATTCATTCACAACAGAAAAACTCAAAACTTTTGAATTTTCAGGTGGGATTTGAAAGATATCAGTGCTGAAGAATGTCTTGATTTGTAAAAGCCACTATTTTGTTTCATTCAGCTTCAAAAGAAAATTTTAAGAAATCATACAGGCATGCACAGTCTTGAACTAATTGATAAGCAGCCCCTCTATGCTCAACCTTCTGAAAGATGACAAGTGAAAATGTCTTAGATTAATACAAATCTTTGCTTCAGACTTACTGACAATAAACTAAAAGTGATCTCTTGAATCAAATACATATATTTTTTTTCTTTTTCTTTGTCTTTTATGTTTTTAGCCAGACTTGCAAGAAAATAATTTATTCTGTCACAAAAAGTCAATTTTCCATCAGTGACCTCTGAAAAAAAAAATCTGCCACTGACACCAGTCAGTATCACAACATCAATGCTATTATTTTGGGGAAAATGACTTATTGTTATTGTTCTTAGATTGCTGACAGATTTTCTTTTTTTTTCCTTTTTGTGGTCACTGATAGTCTTGTATCTAAAAAAAAAAAAAAGAAAAAAGAAATCAGCTTTAAAAACTGTTTTTAAATGTGCTGCAACTTCCACCTAACTCCAGGCAGAATGTTGTCACAGCAATACCCATGCAAAACAGGATGTTCTGCATTTGGACATTTTAACTTTTTAGTGCAGATGGTACATATGAACATGCAGATGCAAACAACAGATCCTGTTAATAAAAGAAACAACCAGTGGCACAAGAAATCAGTGGTGTAATTGTTTCCTAAAGGGCTGCTCTGTGTTGGGCCTGGCTAACAGTTCTGCTGGACAGTCTCAGTCTCCAAGCACACCTTATTCTGTGAGTTCTTGCTCAGCTGGTTGATCATGCAGCTTATCATAGCAAGCTGTCTATCGTCTTCCTCACATCAAATATTCTGATTGCTACTGAAAAGACGAGATAAAACAAACAGCATGAAATAAAATATGAACATCCAGACTACTGTGAGCGGACATTCTAGGAATGGTTCGCAGAGTGGACAACTCTTTTCATGTTTAATTTTTATTACCTTTAAACTGTAAAAACTATAAATGTGCCACTTGAAACGATTTTATATTGGCCGAAGCCGATATTTGTGCTCTCTACGGCATGTTTAGTGCATGATATGTGCACAAGTTCTTACTGCATGCAAATAGGGTGTTTAGTCGCTATGTGACCCTACATATGCAATTCCAACTCAATGGTTTTATATCTGTGAATATGTATCTGTTAGGTGGTAAAAGTTATTCTTCACTACAAGGCAATCAATAAAAAAAATAACACATAATAGCACAGCAGCTCAGGATTTTGGTAACTGCAAGCGTGAGAAAGAAAGTAATTGCTAAAAACATCAAGACTGTATCTTATTTTTCTTTCCTCTGCAGAGCATGCTGATACAGTTGAAAAGAAATTCTTGACTAGTTTACTTTGGTAAATTTTTCTTTTTTGTTTTCTATGCCAGGTAACAATAAAAAGGACAGCATACAGGTTCCTCATTAATATCAATCAGTTTTCTAATCCAAACAAAGCAGTTCATAGAAAAACAAAATCTGCAACATAAAAAGAAACCGAATGCTGTGGTATAACAAATGCATTTGATTGTTTTGTATTCAGCCCTTTTCAGCTCTTTAGTCTAAAGAGCCCTTAGAACCTTTTTAGACTCTTAGACTGTCTCTATTTTGTACCAACTCTTCTCACCGAAGTCCAACAAAAAGGATTACTTCTGTTGTTTTTAGGGGTTTGCAATAAATTGGGCATTTTGCTTCTTAAATAAAGTTCTTTGTCATTTTAAATATTACAAAACTAACAACTTTTAAGTAGTGGCTTTGACTATGTCATTTCTTGTCCTTCTCCAAAGTCATATTGCACATTTTCTCCAACTTTCTGAGCATTATCTGTCCCACTTACCATGAACTAAAAACAAATTTCATCTCAATGTTGAGCTGAGTACAATGATCACATGATTGATCTATTTGTAAAAAATACCATGTTTTATATTTACAACTGGATACAAGAAGCCATTTCATTTGTTACTGACATTGTCAGGACACTGAACAGGCATCCCCCTGAAGTATTGTGTTATCTGGGTGATATATGAGGCAGAGAGTGAAGGTCCCTGGGTAGTTTGACTGAGATGCAGAGATGGGTTATGGTGTGCGCGTGGGTGCGTTTGGGTGTGTGTGTGTGTGTGTGTGCACTCAGTACAAAGCTCTGTGTAAATGAAACTGCTTATAGGGAGGCTGTAATCAGATTCCCATATTGGTTGTGATGAGTGTCAGCCTAACATTTGCTGCTGGCTGAGCAACAGACTGATGCATTTTAACAGCAGACAGCAGCATATGCACAATTTGCTCCTGACAGTCATATGTGATAACAGTTTGTATGATGAGAAGAGATAAGTAAACATAAGGCAGTGCTATCATCAATTTCTCTTGACAGAGTGTAATGCCATTTGGCCTAAACTAGACACTGTAGAGAATCATTTATCATCAAATAGTAATAATAAAACATTGATTATAATTTCTTTTACCTAAACTGTCTTGTAAGAGGCTCATGAAAAGAAAAGTTTCCAAAGTAAGAAAATGTTGTCCTTTTATACTTTTTTTGTAAAACAAAAAAAGCGCAGCTGTAAAAGTGGCAAGGCCTCTTCAGCACAACAGCGATTCAGTGACAGAGATAAATAAGTCATAACAAAGATCCATCCATCCATCCATCCATTCTGCCGCTCCAGAAGTGATCTGTAATTTTTACTTATCTGGTGTTTTGTCAAAACCCAACATGTTTGGGACAGAAAAAACCTGTAGAACACAGATTTTTTCATAGTTACGTTTACATTCATTCAGCAAAAAAGGTTTTGTAGCGATTTAGGTCCTTTTTAAAGGGTAAACAGTGCACTTCAAACTCTAGTTCAATGACAAAAGAAGAAGAATTTCAATAAAGCGTACTAAATGAGACTGGGAGAAATCACCCTAAGATTAAAAAGTGCAAGTGTCAGAGACTAAGTTCACTCCCCTGGCATTAATGTTCTCAGTATTTAAGATCTTGGATTTGTTTTCTTCTGTTTCACTCATTCTGGTTTTGAAGTTCTGCTCTCTTTGTGTAATACCTGTAAGTTTACATTTTGTTTTTGTTACATCCTCTTGTCAGCATCATCCTCATAAATTCCTGTTACCATTTTTGCTATCACTTTAACATTACACATGACATGCTCTCTTTGTCCAGCCTGTCGATTTAGCTGGATAGACACGTCTTAGTAGGTTTGCCAGTGTGCCATGCATTTTCTGATGACTTGCTGAACAGATGTTGAACACTCGGTATGTTGTTTGTATTACCTAACGCTGCTTATTGAAAATGTTCTCCCTGACCTTTCTTTAGTATTTCCTGGTCTCTATGAAGGTGTTAGTTCACTAATGTTCTCTAATAAACATTTATAAAATAAGAACAGATTATTTTATAATGAATTGACACTGTTTGCCCACAGATTCAGAAATATTTTATTTTTGGGGTGTAAAAGAAAACTGGACTGAACACAAACACATTATATCATTTTCATATTTGTATTTGCAAAATTCATTACAAATTAATTTTACAATTAATGGAAGGAAATTACATCAATTTCTTTCCATCAATTGTAAAATTAGTGGAAGGGACTTAATAGGAAATCAGTAGTGACTTTTAATTGTAAAAGTCGCTACCTGTTCTCAGTAAATACCTAACATCTAAACAAAATCATGTGACAAATTGAGGAAGGTTTCATAGGTTAAGAATATTATGCACTGTACTTTTAATGCAAACAAGCCACTGATGATTTTGTAAACCAGAAACAGGATTTAAACTTCTGCCTCACTGTTGCTCCTATAAAGTCTTTGAAGATCCTGGCAAGAGATGAAGGCTGTGGGTCTGCTCCCATCACAAAGCTGTATAGGTGGCTGAATGCTGATTCATTGCAAATCATTCTTAGTTTTTATCCAATGTGAAGTGGTGCCAGGGCTTATGGTATTAAGACCGGCTATCTAATACCTTCGATCAGAATTTTGTGCTGACTGCGCAGAAACTGGTTAAACGTGTTTTGAGGGGGATAAGCCAGTTTGATCTCTCTCTCTTCTTCTTTTCTTCCCTGTGAATGGAGGTGGAAGAACAGATTGTAAAACTCTGCTGTTATCCATCACAGACGCATGTGAGACAGCAGGGGTCCAGTTAGTGAGTGTTTTTATTGTATTTAGCTGAAAGCGTCAGCATAATGTAATGACAGACGCTCCGCTGGGTTCTTTTCTAAATGCTGCACAGCAAAAAAAATAAAAAAAACTGGGCTTCAGTCATTTGCTTATACCCTTAAGAAAGAAAATTCACTAGCTTTCATCATCAACACATTGTAGATCTTGTATAATGCTTGTTAGTGCTGCACAGTGTTGTATATTGATTTACACAAGATTTAAATAACTGAACTAAATCGGGAGAAATTTATTATCCGTGTCCGGAAAAATCTATTTTGTTTAGATATCTGGTTGTGTTTGACATGGCTCTTGCTGTGATTCTGTTCAACAGAAATATTTGATTGATAATGCTATCATAAAAGCTGGAGTTCTTTTGGCACTGTTGGCTTGATCTGTGGTTAATAATTCTTATCCTTATCAACTGCAGACGTAAAAAAAAGATGTGCTGCTACAACTGAGACAACTCTTTCAATATCACGGCTTTGAAGTAATGTAGAATTTTTGCACATTACCTATTATAAGTGACAGAAGCTGAAAAATTGCACCTTTAGTCTGCTGTCAATCAGGGATGGAGAAAGGGCAACACCATCAACAGTGGCTTGGGAAAAAGGATAAAAGTCAGTTTCTAATAGGAAGATTAGTTGCTTGATCCCCTTGTTTTTCCAGATTGCATGTTAAAGTATCCCTGGGCAGGAAACTGACACTAATATTGTACGTGACATGTCAATGATGTGTGGGTAAAGGCAACTTTGTGTGGTTATTGTAAGAAAAAATGTACATGGTTAATTAACACCAGGATTAGTCATACTCCAGGCAGAGTAATCTTTTTATTGTTTGTGTGTGTGGTCTTGTATTTAACACAGTGTAAGGTCCCTATTTCTAACAAATACTACAACGTAAGGACCAACTGCTCCTTTTGGGGACCAAAGTTCGGGCCCCATAAGAAGAGATACTGCTTTGTGTTAAGAGTTAGAAATAAGACTGAGGTGTGAATTGAGTTTAGGTTAGGATTAGGAACTGGTAATGATTTGGTTCAGGGTAAGGACTGGAGTTAGAATGGAAAATAAATGGAAGTAAATGAAAAGTCCAAGATAGGAAGACATACAGTACTGTGTTGTGTGAACAGTGTAGTATTGATAACACCTGCGATTAACAGTTTTTGAGACTTTTTACATAGCCTCTGTTATTCTTAACTGGAGAGGTTTTATCTGAGCAGGTTATAAAACTTTTTCTCTCCATAAAAAATACTAACCTTTTTATTGGTTGTAATAGTAATAGAAAAAATCCAAAAATCATAACCTTTTCAAATTCCTACATAGGCCTATATAAAGAACTGGACAAAAATCTTAATACATTTTTCTAAAAATGCCAGACTAGTTTACTGCATATTTCAAGAAAATCTCTTCATGTGCTGTTCTTGTTACAGTTTGAAAAACTCAAAAGATTATCTTGACTCATTGAGCATCTAAAAAAAAAAGCTCAAGCTACGAAAAATGTTGTATCATGTAAATGATTAAATTTCTTCATCACTTTGAAAAGAGAGTGTTGCCATGGAGTTTCAAATGGAGCGCACTGAGAGGTGTGAACGCCTACTCATTCCAAGAAATAACTTTCTATGTGGAGTTATAATCAAGCAAAGAAAGAAAGTCACAACAAACACATACTCTATTCGTTCTTTTGCATGTAAATTCATATTACTATAATTTTCTTCTTGATTTGAAAAGTTGCCTTTCGATTATAATTATCATGCTTGTCTTAATGGGCTTCTAACTTTTAAATTTCACTTTTATTTAGGACTTCAGTCATCTAATTTATTCAACATAACTTAAATTTTAGGTTAAACTCCCTTTTTTCCCCTGTATGTTTCACACAGAAAAGTCCAAAATAAATGCATAGAAAGTTGGCAGACTTTTTGGATCACAACAAAGTGCAAACATTTTCTAAATGCTTGAACTGTCGATGTTAGTTGATGAGATTTTTTCTGATAGTATAGTATTTTCAATGGATATAGTGGACTAATCAAATTAGCTTTTAGTCTCCATTCGGACAACTAAGTGAGTCGAAATGATAATACTGAAATGTTTGCACATACAAGATTTGACTACATTTCAACAAACAAAAAAACTCAACTGTCAGAAGCTCTTAATCTAATAAACAATATTTGATACATGTTTGTTTGAGTTTATCTTACCAGGAGGCCACATAACGCTTAACGCACAACTCATTAAGACTTCCGACACCTCTACATGAGTGTACATGTGAGGGGAAGAAATGTCTCAATCAAAAATATTCAGTGTGATCAATGGCTCATTAAAAATAAAGAGCCAGATGAGACAAAGAAGAACCATTGTCTCACTTGAATCATTTGTCTTATTGTGCAGAGAAAAAAAGCAGAGCAAGGACATAAAGTTTTTATAGCAGCTGCAATTTTAGATTATCAAAAGGATTTTCTAATTGCCAGTCTCTGTCCATTGTACATTTTGAAAATATTTAAAACAGAATACGTTTTAGCTGAAAAGTGTCACACTTCACTTCAGATCAGAACTGGACTCAGAAACGAGCCCTCCAACTATTAAATTATGGGCAAGAAATTTTTTTTAAACAGACCTGTTTGTGGATAATATATATATATATTCTAAAATATATTATATTGATCATTATATATATATTCTAAAATATATTATATTGATCATTACATACTGTGTATATATATATATATATATATATATATGTCCAGGATAGTTTAGATGATATTTTCCCTTAATTAAGATATCACATTGAATTTTCTGTTTTGAATGCTGATTATATAGTTTCACACTCTGAAGCAAGAGGGAAAGTCAGAAGAAATACATATGTAATAAAGAATTTACATTTTTTGCATTAATTTATAATTAGTGGAAAAACGTAGTCTTGTGTTTCATTCACCTCTATTTATGTTATTTACTTAAGATTCCTGTCATGTCTATCTCTCCACTTGCTTTCTACTCTTGTCTTATTTGTTTTCCACACTTTCTCTGCCTGTCTATTTTTATCTGTCTGCCATCCTGTGTGGATGCACACGCTCCGTTGCTCTTTATGACCTGTAATCCTGGCTTATTAAACAAGGTGTCTGTGCCATTAAAAGAGGAAAATGATCTTTAATAGCAACACCACTGCTAGTGCCTGCTAGCTCTGTGCCATTTTGCTTTAACGGGCAACGCCACATTAGAACCCTAATTTGAATGGCCTTGCATCACTGCCTTTGAAAATGTTTTCATCATTTTCATCTCCTTCCACCAACTCTCTCCTGTGTCTAAATTGGTGGGAAAGGCTGTCCTGGATTACTGAACCATCAGATCTTCATATGTGCCTGAAGGTAGAGAAAAACTAGTTGAACCAAAGAGAATCTATGCTCTTATGATGAGTTTATCAAGTAGGGACTCTCTGCCTCTTTTGTTTGTAACCTCCTTTGCCCCATAAGGGAATGACCTCAGTGAATCATGCCAGAGAGTAATAAAGGTGAGGTAGTGAAGTAGCACAGAGAGTTGAAGGTTTCATATTGTTGCAGATTCATTTATCTTGTAGTCACTTATGCTTTGGGTGCCGGATCAGCGAGGACAGCGGAGCACTTCTGGGAAAATAATCATTATATGAATCCTCCCGTGCCTCACGAGGATAACGTCTCGGGACCTCAAAGGCAATCGAGGCACCATGCAGGGATTTTAGATTGCTATCAGCATCATATCTGACCTTATTAAGCTTATTGGGGAAGACAGACATGAGTGATTCAGACTGAAGTCACTATACTTGTTCTGCTGTGATGATCTTATTCTAACTCCGTTCTTTGCTGCCTTTCACCTAAAAGTTAATGAATACATTTTGCAAGATTTTGATGGTGACAATATGTGCTTTAACTGCTTACCATAATCATAAAGAATAATCATAAATGTTTATATGTTTTAAAATATTTTAAAACATATATACATATACATATATAAAAAAATATACATTTCTTTATGATTATTGTACCTTTGGCTTTATCTCTGGTAACTTGATTTTAAAAAGCAAAATAAAAAATTAAATAAAATAATAAAATACACAGTTTTCTCCCTAGATCTATATCAATAAAAAAGCTTACTAATTAAATACTAAGACCATGTAAATTATCTTTGGTAGAAACATCTCCCTTTTCTTATTCACAGTGATATTTTGTATACAATCAATTGTGTAGATCTGATCTTCTGGCAGTTTTGTAGTTTCTTGTAGTTGAGTAGTTATCAATCACATTTGATCACGAATCGTCCTGTATATGACTTATTTCACAGTTTTTTCAATCACTATAAAATATCAGCTGTTATGTTACAATAACCAGATTATAGAACAGTACTTTACTGATCAACATGCCTACATTGCTTGGCATTCTTGTGGTATTGCTTGCAACGTGCGAAATGTATATCTCTACATTGATATCCTTACCGCTTTAACTTCTCAATCACATTTATTTGTTGTTTCAGTGGATGACAATTTCATCTCTTTAATATGAGCAGGAAAATCAAAGACATAAAATAAGCTCAAGCATGTAGAACTAGAAACTTCAGACATTCTGAAGTTTGACTCAACCAACAAGAATCAAGGCTTCTTGTCTGACAGCTCCTTATTTAAACTCATATTGGAAGATCTCACCATGGCAACACACACATATTAGGGTCCTGACAGTAATTGGGCAGATTGAATATCTGCTGTAAAATAAATGAAGTAGTTTGTTCATTAAATTCTATGGAGCTATGAAATTAGAGCTGTGAGGTAGCAGTAATATGGAATGGAAGGAGCTTCATTATGCATACAGTTGGTTGCTAATAATGGCTGGTCAGAATGAGCTTCCCTGCTAAGAGCTGCTCTTAACTGACCCGTTTTTATGTTTGTTTTGGGGTATTTTTTTAGATTTTTATTTTTTTTTTACAACTGAATCTCTGTTATTTCAAACTCAAATTGTTTAGGACACAGTTTAGAAGAAGCTGTGTCCTGAAAAAGCTTCTTCTATATATTGTGTGGAATATTAACTCCACATAACCCCCCTTCAGAAATGGAAATAGTGAGAAAAGATTAATAACGACAGCTAGGGCACTACTTTTCTCCATTTGCAATAGAAAACAGGTCCAAAATGTATTAGCTCTTCTTTATAAACTTTGTTTGGGTTGAATGAATTATGCAAAAATTAATGTCATACAAGTTGTGGCAGCAATATATTATGCTTGTTAATTTTAGCTGCTTTACATCCTTTTGTTTCCTTTTCACAGTTGTTGTCAGCATTAGTAAACAACAAGCAGACTTCATATATTTCAATGTCACTGAACTGCAGTCAAACAAGAAACGTGAAACAGTAGCGCGGTTGTAGCCTCAAGAGCTTGATTTAATTGTGTTGCTTCATTCTGCTCACATTTGTTTTAAATTTAATTTTGTTTACATTTATAGTAGATTAGTCTGACACTGTTAGCAGGTAAAGTACCATGGCTCATTAATTAAAGTTAATTGGCTGCTAAGGGAGTGGGATGTGCATGCTCCTGTCAAACAAAGTAAGGTTATGTGAAAAATTGCAATCAGCTGCCTTTTAGTTTGTACAGAAACACACAATTTTGAACTGAGGCATAGAATCACACAACAGGAGGTTAAAAGTGGGCTGAAGTTAAGAAATGAGTCATGTAGCTTTGGAGGTTCTGAGAGCATGTGTGTGCGTTTACTCTGTATGTGTGAATGTTTTCTCATCTTTGGACGTAGGAGTGTAGGTCTGTTTTCGAATTGAGTGTGTGTGCAAAATGTGAATTGTTGCTTTCATGTATGTGCCTGATGTTTCATAATTTTAGAAACCCATTTTGATTCTTACATGAAAGGATCAAAGGACTGGTCTGTATTTCTTTATTCTAGACGCACTGGATTTTATAATTCAGTCTCTGAATACATCTACTGTTGCTTACTCTTGCTGATATATAATTCAAGACAGCTCGGTACATATTGTATAATGACTATCAATATTCCTGTAGTAGGTGTCTGTGTACAGTATTTCACGCTGTTCACATACAGAATCTATGTCATAAAGTGGATTTCTGCTGTGTTGTTTCTTTAAATGCTTCTCTGGTCAGATACATTGAAAAATTGGTTTATCCTATTTTCTACAGTAAATGATTTGATAAACAACTTTGTGCATAAAGGACGGTTTCTGTTAGACTGACTCTCAATGCACTTTTTTGCTCTCTAACATGCACTGTATGTCTTTTTGTTTCTTATGAAATATTCATAGCTAGTCTTCAGGGAGCAAAGTACAGTATTTAGACCTCTAATTGTTGCATGAGTGGACCTTAAGGGGTTGTCATGTGCTTGGCTTGGAAAGTAACACATGACACTACAAGCATAAATCTTATCAGAAATTCAAATTTTTGGTAATTATTACTAAAACGAATAACCTATTTCCTTAGCAAGTTCAGCTTAGCACACTTCCCACTTGGCACAACTTCCTACTTGTAAATCCAGCAAATATTTTCTTTCTTGCCAACTGACTGTTTTGGTTGTTGCCCAAGAAGAAGCCAGCTGCTCAGATGTAGATATAGTTTCTGGCATTAAACAATTAGGTCTTAAGCATCAATACACAACATCTCTTCGACATTTGAAGAGATGTTGAGAGGTGAATGAGATGTTTTGTTTTGTTTCTATTTTTATGTTGCTTTATTTTGGTCATATAAGCTTTCCCTTTCCTAAAGCAGCAAATTTGCAATTTAAAAGCTGTTCAGAAGATATTCTTACTTTCCGATTAGCATTCCCTAAAGTTCAACTTGTGTCTAGCAAAGCTGCTGGTCTGATTTACCAGATAAAAAAATAGATACAGTTTCAAACTGACAGGGTCTCAAGATAAGGACTTTGACTGTATCACAGCTACTCTATGGTTGTTGGGGTTTTTTTGTTTTTTTTCAACCACTTTTGTGTAAGATGTTGTTGTTTTGGTAGCACTATAACATATTTATGAAAATAAATGTGGCTTGGAGCATAGATGGACCAGTAAGTTTAGTAAGGTGTTTATTTAACTGGCACAGTTGCCTCAAGACATTACTTTCCATTATACTACAGAGCCCCAATCTATCTGTGACTTTTCCCCGCAGACGTTCAACCTTTCAACCTGATTACTTCACACATAGTTGGGAGTTTTGGCCTCAGACCCTTTGCCTGAAAAATCAACAAGAAGCCCCATCACTGTTTAATGTCTTCAAATGGAGAAAAAAAAAAAAAACTCAAATAATGTAAAAGCTTTTACAGGACCGATGTGAAGATTTTTGCAAAGTTCCTTGAAATACTCCAAACGAATTTGGAAGTAAAAGGGTTAGTCTGAATTGCAAAGTAAAGTAAAAGATTGGACTTTGACATTGACCATTACTTGTAAGGTAAAATACATTCAGCTTATTGAAGGAACATATCCTTCAATAAAAAAGAATGTATAAAAAATGATATATTTTTATGATACATTTGGTGCAGTGTTATAACAATAAATGTTGTGTGCAAAAGGAGAAGATGAGACCCAGTGCTGATACCTTGATGCATTACATAAAGACCTGACTCTTCAGGGTCTACTAAAATGTTTGTGGACATTTTAGTGCTGAAATGATCCCCAAATGATAAAGGTTTTTCCTCCAGAGGGGGTTTGTTTGATTATTAATGATGGGAGTGGAAGACAATGGCCGTGAAAAAGTAAAGCAGAACAGGAAATTGTGTAAGTGTATAACTGAAATAAATTAATAATTAGATCATATTTTCCCAATCCTCATCCAAAGTTGCTGAACATGTGGATGTTTGAGGAGTTCTTACCCGTGTTTCTCATTCTATAGTTGAGCTTGTTTCTCTTGGCTGCCCTAATCGATCCTTTATTATGTTCAGCAATTACGATACACCACAGTGATCAATATTTGTAATAACCCCCCCTGATATAAGTGTTGGTCAGACTTTCTTGCTACTTTACCTTCTCTTTCTCTTTGACCATTGTTTAACTGTAAATGCTCACAACTTACTTCAAGTTGTGAGCATTTACACTCAACCACTTTAAAACAAAGAGTAACATAAATTGCCTGGAAATGATCAAAGATAATTACGGTTAACGCATTAAGGGTTCTTAAACTTAAAGTAAAAAAAAAATAAAATAAGAAAAGGAATAAAGAGAACATAAACATTGCATAAAAACCGAATGGTTGGAAATGTGCAAACGGGCCCAGAAAGTACTTAGCTGCAGTGTGGCTTCATGATCGATATGAAGAGGAGAAATTCAACTGTAGTAATTCAGAAAACTCTGCTGATTTTTATAGGGACTGTCAGAGACCGATGAACAGAAAGTCAAGACAGATGAGATTATCAGCCTGCTGACTAAACAGCCAACATGAAATGGACTTCTGTCTGGGCAGCCAGGAGTGGCATGTTGTGTTTCAGTTGTTTTAATTTTTATTATTATGTGAGATATCTCGTAGATATATTCATGTTTTGTCAGATTTTGTCATTATTTAAACAACAGTTTCCATTTACAGCCAAACATTCACAAACTGTACATGAGAGCAACTGCCTCATCACTGGCATACAAAACTTAAAAGAAAATGACTGAGACTGGTGTTTATGGTTACATGTTTAACAACTGAATAATACTAATAATTAAAAATGTAATTGTGAGAAAATCTACTGGCTAATATAGAGGTTAGCCATCTGCAGCTCAGAGCAGAGAAAAGTTACCATATTGCTTTTAGCTACAAATATGGCTCTGGTTCAGTTGCCCCTTTGTCCTTTCCAATATTTTTTTTTCCAAGTATACCAGGACTGAATGTTAACACCACCACATATACTTCTTGCAGCTTGTATATCTATGTAACTAGGATTTGTGGCACTTATCTGTCCTAAAGCCAGAATGGCAACTGAAGGACAGAGGATAGTCTTTTTGACAAAAACTGCAAAGTTCATGTACAGTTAAATCAAACTTCATCATTTGTCAACTCCAAACCTAAAACATGATTTTGATGGATGGGGATAAAAAATAAATAAATAAATAAAAGATCAACTTTTATCAACCACATGTTATCAGATGCCAGAAGAAAATCTCAATTTTTTTTCATCTTGCAGAACTAATTTTCCACATACAGTAGGGGTAAGCAATTTCTCCATCTTTGCAAAATCTAATAAATATTTTGTCAAAATTGTCCAACTTATAAAACTGGGTTCATCTCAGTTGTTCCTGTCATCTTATTTTTGGATTGTGGTAAGAAAAAAAAAGGAAAAAGAAAACAAAACAAACAAACAACAAAAAAAAACAGGAGTCACTGGAATGCAAAGCAGATTTGCAATAATGGGGTGGAGTTTTCATAATAGTGGATAAGAAAGTGATACAAGAATTACAATTATTAAAAGAAACCGTACATAGAGAGATAACCGCTTAGACTTTGCTTCCCATCACACTTGATAAAAGCTCAGTTTAAAAAAAAAAATTTCTAGCCCTACAAAACGCATTGCTCTCTCACTTGAATATGTCCGCAGTCATTTAACTGATGTCTCCTTGATCACTCAAGAAAACCACTTGAGAGGGGTTTTTTTTCTCAGCTTTTTTTTTGTTCTTCACAGGATGAGAGAAAAACCTTAGCTATTACCATAATAAGGTAAATTAGAATGTAAAGTCTTGCATTGCTTCAGCAGTGGGTCTGAGGAAAACTGCTGACAGTGGTGTTGGCAGATCTGCTGGGGGAGAGCTTATAATTGCCTCAGCTACTACGTGCTTTCCTCTTAGAAATATAGGCTCCACATAGCTGCTACGAGCTGAGTCAATCTGGGCAGCTTTGTGCTATTGTAAGAGAGCGGTTGTCTGTGAGAAGTGGGTTCTCTTTCCTTTGAAACCTAAAGATGATAGCTAAATGGATACTTCTTTATAAGCGCCGAGGGTTTGTGAGTAATAAGTATCTTACTCACAATTATAGTCAGTCCAAGCTCTTTTTGGAAGCTAGGAGAAATTCTCTTTTGGGAGTCAAGCTTAGTGCAACCTATTTTAAGAGTGAATTTCCCTCATTTTAAAACATCTCAAACATTTTATCTCAGGCAAGCAATATTATTAAATATTTGCGCACCTTGTCAGTTTTTCTTGACAAAACTGGGTACATTCTTACTGCTTGATACTTTGAAATTGTGTAAGAATTTCTTTTTTACATTTAAGTATTGGCTGACCATCTGGTGATTGATGTTCAGTGGTCTATGGATCCTAAGTCTATTTAAAAATATGTTTTGTTTTATATGTGTCGTAACCCAAATGTCTGTCACTAAACCTTTGTCTGGATGTTGCCTGCAAATAAATAATTTGTAACTGTGACTGTTACGATTGATTGTTTTTGATTTAATCTAAGTGATTACCATAATTTCCGGACTATAAGCCATGGCTTTTGTCACACGCTTTCAACACTGCGGCTTATACAAAGATGCAGCTTGTTTATGCATTTTTTTCTAACGGCCGCCAGGGGCGCTCGAGCAGAAAAGGTAAGAGTGAGACAGGGGGAATATATGTGTAGAAGAAGACGCAAGTTTAATGTAACTTAACGCGTCTCAGTGCACAGGAGGAAGATGAAGACGGCTCTCAGTGACTTTTACCAGCCCTGTTAGTGCTGTGCTACCGTGTTGCTGCTGTGCTACTGCCGTGTCTCAGTGACTTTTACCGGTATGTTTTTTAACCAGCCCTGTTAGTGCTGTGCTTCTGCCGCGTCACAGGCTCTGTTTAGAAAGAAAAGCTAAGGTATATTACTAAAACTTTGAAAACTCTTTCTGGGCAGCTTATGTATGTACAAAATGTTTTTTGTTTTTTTATTAAATGTATTGGGTGCGGCTTATAATCAGGTGAGCTCTATAGTCTGGAAATTGCGGTACTTTGTGACTGTAAAAAACAGTGAGTTCTTGTATTTCAAATTTTCCACATGGTAAATTTGCTTAGTACGTGTTGGTCTATCTATTGTTACAGGAGTGGAAATAATATATTATTGAGAGGTTGAGTAGTTGCCTGAGAAAATCTTTTGTCACAGATAAAATATGTGTATATCAGTCTGAATATTCAGTTTTTCTGGGAAATGTCATTGTTCTTTTCCTGTCATCTGCATATTGGCTGAATAAAACCTCTTACTGCGTCCAACTCTACTCTGCTGTGTTTTTCTACAGTCCTTTACTATTTGACTTTTCCTCTGCCACATTTTTATGACTTATTTTTAACCTGAGTTTTTTTCCATTAGTATAAAACTTTGGCAACATTGTTTTTGTATTGTTTCTGACCTCTAAAGGAAATTAAAGTGGATACATGTGTAAAAGAACATTAACATTAATTGAGAAAAGTGGTATTGTAAACAAATAACAAAATTTAAAATCTGAATGATATAATTATTTACTTGAACTACAATTTTTTATGTTTAAATTTTTCTAGAAGGTGGAAATTTGTCCTGTTCTGAGTAGCTTTTAACTTAACTCCCCAGTGGGAATCCCTCCAGTTCGTAAAATTGTGCTTGTTTTGTGAACTTAATTAGATACATAAGTAATAAACTTTAATTATACTCTGCATATACAGAAGAAAAAAAAAACAATTCTTTGGTTGTAAATATAAGCTCTGTAATACATTTAACACAACCAAAACAACATTGGTTGAGATTAAACTATTTACCATCCATTTTGCAGCAAATCACAACTGAAAGCAGTTTTTTTTTTCCTGATTTGTTTTTAAAGCATTTTGCATATTAAAGGAGATGAAAGGGCTCTCTAACAAAACACCAAGGCTTTTAACTCATTTTATTAAAATTAGAAAATGCATAACAGCCAACAGTGCATTATCATAATTACATTTCCTTTGCAAAACGCAGTAATAAGCAAAATATGAAATAAAGTGGTGATCAATTAATGTCATCAGAAAAGTTTTGGAAATAGCAAGTCAAGCTTTCTTTGGAACTTATCCCACTGACAAAACAGCACATTTTCCCCCATGCTACGAACTCTTAAACCGCTCCAAGACCCTCACTTTCAGGCCTCATTTTGCAGTCCTCTCCATGTTCTGACTCTTAACATCCTGCTGATGGAGGGAATGCGATCCAGGTCTGACTGTGAGCAGGCTGGCCACTCAACCAGGACTGATAATTCATACCCACTGCTGCACCTCCCAGGAGTGGCTCAGTGCCGGCATTAACCTCAACATTTCACTTCTGAGCTCAATCTCCTGTGACTCCATGGAGGAAGGGGTTTTATATGATGTTTGATATGGTTGTAAACAAAGATGACAAATTGGTGTGTCGCTCACAAATCTGAAAGCTATAAATCTTTGAGAAGGCTAAAAGATTTGGAGAATGGCCACTCTATATTCTGTCAAGATCTTTAGAAGTTTTCAGATAACGCTCAGAATAAAAAAATAAAATAAAATAAAAAATGAAAAGAAAATTAAACATGATGTTACACACGGAATGGAGATGAATAAAGCATCCATCTGGCATGAATCTGTGAAGAGAAATCTCTATGTGTGAGTTTTCTTCTTTCACTCCCAACAAGTTCTTAAAAAGAGTAAATTTTTGATCCAGCACCTCTACGTATGATGTCACATTCACAGAACAAAATCTGAATGTCTGTTCTTTCGATTTAGTGCAATGCAAATGTGCTATTTTCATTCAGTGTTCAGCAGATATTAATCAAGATAAATCAACAAATTTTCTGCATTAATTTTTGAATTATTTATCAAAGTGATAAATAATTTAGGCTTTTTAGGCTTCTAGCATTTAAAATAACAGTTAAAAATAGCATAACAATAGTCTTAATTCTTATCAAAAAGATGCTTTGTGTTGTTAAAACTAGTTTTAATTTTTAATAACTATTTCTTATTTACTAAAAGAAAGAGGATTTTAGATGCAGAATTTTACAATACATCATTAATGTGAAGTTATTTACCTTCTGGATTTATTGATAATATAAGCACTGATCAGATTGTTTGTGGCCTGTCAACAGCAACTTAAGTCAATTCTGATTTCTGTTTATGAGTGATACAAATCTTTCCATAGCTTTCTTCTAGCTTTCCAGTCATGCATGGTCATAAATCATATATATTACCACCAGGTTTGTGAATGAGTGTTTGCTTTAAAACTGGGTTCAAGAACCTTTTGGGCTAAACCAAAAGCTAAGCTCAGTTTAGCACACCTTAAAGTGGCTTTAGCTTCTTATCATAGGAATTAACTCAATTACTATTAGTAAATATCTGTATTTATGTATATTCTATTTAAAATCTAGATTATCCTCCAGCCCCAGCTGTGAGAGTTCTGAAAGACTACTATCATGTTCAAGTTTCTTATTAGACCTATTTTGAAATCTCAAAAGGATAAAACAGCAACATTATTGTAGTCTACATAGCGAGAGCGTCACCATGACATTTAAACTGTGTCACTGTGAGATAGAATAAGAACGTTCCCTCTTAAAATTGTGCTACTCTGTTGCCCCCCTAATTTTGTATATATTGAAAAGAGTTCATGTTAATTCTGCCTCATTCAGTAACAACTTTTTTTGAAGTGGAGCAACGTGTTAGCGGTCAGAATGGTGCATTTACTGACTGGAGAATGATTTGAGTTTTGGGTTTCAATCTGTCTAATTTCCATCAACAGTGGTTTTCTGTGTGCTTCGCCATAGCTGTGATATATTTATCATTGGAGGTGTGGCTAAAAAAGGCTTGACAAATTATTTATTTATTTTAAGTGTAATCGATTCTTCTTATCAATAAATGTATGTTGTGGTGAAGTTGATGCCAAAAGACTCATCCAAAAAAATCTATTTGATCTAAAATATTATTTTTATATATCTGTCGACAGAACTTTGGATGTTTAAAATGTTTGTGATTTAAAATTAGCATGGGAGATTAATATCAGGCACAGTCATGGGATTTGGTTAAAGCTGATATTTTGTAAAAACTGAGTTTTGATTTATGTTTGAACTAGGCTGGTATAATGACAGCTAAGCAACCAAAGCCTCTGCTTCTGTGCAGTGAAGAGGAGAGAGAAAAAAGGAGCTAATCAGAATGATCACAGGGTAGCTTTGTAATTATTTACTCCATTAGCCACTAGTGGTCGACACGAAGTGCACTGACTCGCAAAATTAGAATCCTTATCTGAATGGTCCAGAACCTTCACTGTATTCTGAAGGGATGTGTAAACGCAACGGGATGGGCCCTAACCTGGAAGCACCACGTATGTAAGGACATTCTGAGGACATGCCAGTACAGTATATGTGACACCAGGATGGTTCCTGTCGGCATTCAGGGCCACAACGAAACTGAAACTTTGCAAGGTTCCTTATTGAAAGCTGAAATCAGGATGGAAATCATGCTAAGTGAATTGAACATTTTTCTTTAGAGTGTACTAACAATCCTCATCATTATGCCGTCATGAGGAACAGATTGCCCAAGTACTCTTTGCAGCAGAGGTCAGAATAATTTATCACAGATTTCCCTTTCTTTTCAGTCATGAATCTCCTGAATACCAAATATTATAGGTGGAATTTTTACATTTCTTCTTTTAGAAAGAAATGAACAGTAACTTAGCAACCTTTTAACTTACTTTAATTTATGATGGCTTTGTGTGCCATATAACCTTAACTTTATCCTGCCTGCATTTGGGTCCAACATTACCACAAGACTTAACTCAGGATTCACATCTTAGAAAAGCAGCATGTCATTTGTGACTTCCCCGGGACAAATATGGCTTTAATAAGAGTCCTGATTTTAGACTGCAGAAAGTCCTTTCTTCTGCTCTCAGAAGAAAATAAGGCTGAAATTGCAACCAGTTTTCAAAGACAGTTTGCGGAATGTCCTGTTTTGTTCTTAGAGGCTGGAGGTAAACATCCCACATGCTGTGCATGATTTATCTCCTGTTGGAGTAGAGCACAAATTAAATTACTTCTTACAACAGTTCAGATTTAATTGCTAAAAATAGACAAACTAATTTGGAGGAAAAAATGGGAGTGAGGTGCCTTTCTATTTGAACCAACAAAAAAATCCAGTTTTTCTGTATGAATGTTCATGCAGCTGTTTGTGCCACAGAAGCCAACAGAAGGGGAATATGTCCTAAGGGACAACAGAGACATAAGGACCTTGTGTGCCTTCTTTTCTCTCTGCAGCCAGAAGAAACAAGGACCTCATAGATTCAAATTCTCTGGTGCAGCTGATGCTGGATATTGCAATCTTGTGCAATTTCTGTACTTTATTACAACATACATTACGTTTCTGATGTGGCTGACTTTAAACTCATACTAACCAGACAAGTGGGATTTTGAAAGTTTACTTCAAAGGTCGAAATATTTAAAGGTTTTATAATGAGAGGATGAAGAGAAGAATCAGGATTTGTCCCAACAACAATAAAAGCTTTCAAGCTTTAAAATATGAGAAAGGTTAGCAATTCTCCTTACATTTTCTGAAAATATATGTCCTGGTTAGACCCAGGGGGCATTAAATAAGCAATAAGCATAAAACATAATGTTGGTGTTTGTGCCGGGACTCTGTTATGATGTGGATAAAAAAATGATAGGCCAATGCTGTAGTTCACTTCAGATGGTGTTTCTTGCGCTCATCTTCCGGTCAAAAAAGTTGGAGAAGATGTGCAGTATGTTTACAATGGTCATCCAGGGAGGTGAAAAACAGACAAAAAAAAAAAAAAAGCTTCAGTTTGACCTGAAGTCTAATCTCAGACTGTCTCCCTGCGTTGGAGGCCATTTTTGTAATCACAGGCTCCGCCCAGTCACGAGAAGACAAAACAAAACAAACAAAAAAAACTGAACAATTATTTCTAACTCAAGTAAACTCTTATCAAAGTACGCAAAATAAATAAAATAATCATGACAGTTTGTGCTGAAACCAAAAAGCAAGTTATGTCCGGTGTGTGTTCTTGTATATCTGCACAGACTTTATTGTAGGACTACGTCCCAACTCGTGACAGCTCCTCAGTTATTGCTCTGGAAATATATTAATTCCCCTAAGATTCATTTTGTTTTTGCTTTATTAGTCGCACTATAATATTTCAGGACATTTCAGTTGTAAAACTTATTTAAACCAATCTTAGGTGAAGAAAGACAATTACACCCTTTGTTAAATGTCAAGTAAACTGTAATTAAACATTTTGTTAGATGTATAAAATTGAGTTCAATGAAATTAGCTAAGCCAAGGACCAGTTAATGGCAGAAATATAGAATCAAGAAATCGCTGACATAGAACATTTCTGACAACTGAAGTAAGCTAAAACATCTCAGAAAGAAACAAAACATTCTCCAAATTTAAGAAATATAACCTTACACGAACTGACATTTGTCAGTTTGGAATTGTTATGAACTTTCACAGGAGTCAGTCTGCAAAAACCACCCTACTACGAGCACATCAACAACTCATACTGCAGATCTTGAAAGAACCTAAAACAACATCTGATGCAAGCCTCACTTGCCAAAATTAAGGTCAGTGTTTATGATTCAACAATGAAAAAAAAAAAAGGGAGACTTCCAAGGCAGGGTGATGTAAGGTACCATCTCACATTTGGCAAAAATATCTTGATGAGCCCAAATTTTTATTAAAAAATATCCTTTGTCTGTGTTTGCATTTCTGTAGTTCTGGCTTAAATAAAACATAATTTCAAAGAAAAATAAAATAGCTTCAGGACCTGAATTCTTAATTTTGCTCTCTACAAGAAAACCTTGAGAGAAAACATCCAGCCACCAGTTAGTTGTTTTTTTTAAAGCAAAATAAAGTGAGTTTAGATTATGGTGAATGACCTTAAAAAGGACATTCATGCTTAAAAACCCCCCAGAGTGGCAAAATTAAAGCAAACGTGCAAAAAAAGTTGTTAAATATTGCTACATATTTCATCTCAAGATTAAGATGCTTTATAGAAATATGAAAGAAATTAAATATTAAAGCAATTAAACTAGAATGAGCGCTCGAACACTGAACTCTGTCGTATAGTTTATTAATTAATTGTCACACTGACTATAATAGCTGCGAAGCATGCTGTGGTGGATGTAAAAACGGTGAAACATGAACAATGTACAAGCGAGGTCAGTGGTATGGTGGGAGTTGGGGGCTTAACTGCAGATGTGACTCCATAAATGAAATTATGCTTAGGGCCTCACCCAACCTTTGGCTGTCATTGCTATGGCCTTTTTTTGAATAAGCAAACATAAAATCAGTGCACATAAAATTAGACACTAGCTGTGAAATCTTGTTCCAAGGACAGTTTGCTTGCAAATTTCAAGTAAAAATGTCTTGTGAATGAGTAATATAATTGTCGGTTCCAGAAATTCACCATTTTACATTCTCTTGTAAAATGTCTACCTTATTTATTTATTTTTTTTATGAAATAGTTTTGTGTTTATCAAATATACTTTGTTTCTAAAGTTATTTCAAGTGAGTGTCTGCTGATGACTGAAGATCTCTGCAAGCCACTTGAGGCAGGGAGGAGAAGCACACAGAGGGCAGCTCATGTAAAATAGAAAGGTGTTGACCTCAACACATGGCACCCACAGGGGAGCTTAAACACTCGGGCTAAATGAGGACCGCGTCAGAGATTCACTAAAGGGGAACACTCCAAGCCCGTCTCCGTCTCCCCCTGAGTCCCTCTGCAACAGCATGTCTTCCTCAGTTAATGCTCCGTACGGTCGGACACACTCACTTAATGCTTGCACCCATGCACTTTTTGAAGTCGCTCTTCCACACATTCACAGAAACTAAAGTTACTTTCTGTTTTGTTCCGCTGCTGTGCTCAAATCGTTTGTGCTTTGTCGCAGCAGGTTACATGCTCGTTTTGAAAGGTGTGAATTAATATGAAACAAAGCAGGGTTCCTTTTATAACAATAAACTGAATTCACACCTCTGCTATGGACTGGATGTAAAACAGATGAGAACAAAGGTATTAGAATAAAGCAACATCATGTTGTGTACAACGAGCATATGTTTCTGCTTAAAATTCAATTGATGCAAGCTGAGCTTTCTTCTTTTGCCTGATTAGTGTTTAGAGTAAATATAAACTCATTTACGGCTGGAATATCTGGTAGTGCTGTGGCTTTGCAGGAAGAAGGTCCTGGGTTCAAATCACAGCCTGGGGTCTTTCTCATGGAGTTTGTAGTGTTATGTCAAACTTTGTTTTATTTCAATCAATCAAGCAATCAATTTTAGCTATAAAGCACCCTTCATGTTGGAGGTAGCTCTCAGGAAACACATAATAAAGGGCATTTCTGAACTGGGTTTGAACCATCCAGGGTCACAGTCTGCAGGTGCAAATACCAGAGTTGTGAAGTAAACTGAAACTGGTGGGATACTCCCTTTTTCTCCCTTTGTAAGAGGGCTGGTGGATATTAAAAGCAATGTGCCTTCGTCTCTACTTCACTTCCCTGTTCTAGCCAGGGGAGTCATTGCTCATATTCTTTGCTTAATTTCTTAATAAAATAATAATCAAAATGCATTTTGAGTCATTCTTGATTGACTCAGTGTTTCACCTTAGATAAGACTTATTTATTTCCTTAAAAGTAGGTATTTTGGCTTCTTTCCATAGTCCAAAAAAAATCGCTGTTGGGTTAAATCATCTATGTTAATTACCCTTGTTGTGTGCTTGAATGTTTGTCTGTCCTGTGTGTCTCCGAGTTGTCTTGAGATGGACTAGAGAGCTGTCCATATTGGACCCTGTCTCCTGTATGGGGGAATTTTACTGCCATAAGTCGAGAGCACACTGCATAGGGTATTTTACTGAAGGTCATCTTGCTGGTGATAACCTAGATCAATGGTGCCCAAAGTTGGTTCCTTGAGGGCCGGCATCCTGCATGTTTCAGTTCTCTCCCTGGTGGTAGAAAAACCTTTTCGGCATGTCAATGTTCTTTGTAGGCCTTCTAACGAGCCATCATTGGATCCAGGTGCATTACACCAGGGATACTGTCATTAGTATGTCAGCTAGCTTTAGCTTTTTAAGCTAATTTTACCGTATAAAAACAGTAGCATTTTTATACGGCTAAACTGTGACTCTACAGTTTAGCTTTGAAAGCAATGTTTTGCACCAATTTTTCATAGTGTCTGGGTGGGATTTTTGCATTGACTGAACATTTTCACTCCTTTTCAGCAGCTTTTCAATGTGTGTTGTGCAAACTTCGGCTTTCTTCTGCTACTCCTGCGCATTTCATACATTTCTGCAAGTCTTCTGCAGTTTACTTCAAATGTTTTTGCAATTTTCACCAAAAATATTCAGCTTGCAGCATTCACACTGCATTTTTGGAAGAAATGCAAATTTTCTACCTACATTTTAAATCATCTGTCCTGAACTGAGGCTTTTATGCGTATCTATAAGGACAGCATTTTCCTCCTCTCAGTGTGTTTTCATCATCTCCTCACTGAAACCTGCACTCCGTCTTGATTTTGCTGCTGATTTAAGTTGGAAACTTTTTCAGCGATGCTGCTCCTGCGTCTTGTCTCTCCGAGGTGCTCTCTTCATTCACAATTCATTATTACTTTAAACTTTTTTTTATATAAGTTGCCTTCTCTCCCCTTCACACATTTTCTGAGAGGCATTTATTATTCAGAGAGCAAATTACAGGTATTTCAGAGTTGCCCACTAAATTCTGCACTTTTCTCTCTCACACAGAAAATACTTTGATGGTGTTGGACTGTCCCTCACACAGCACTTAAAGATGAGCCAATTATCCTCACTTTGCATCATTTTGCCTCTTATCCATTTTACTGTATTTTCTCCTGTTGCCACCACATTTCTAACATCAGTCTCAAGAGGTGCACAATTCCTCATTAGGTGAATATACATATCAAGTATGTGCAGATAAGCTCTTCTTTTTATCTGAACAAGAACAAACAGTAAAGTTTTTCTTAAGCATATTTGAAGTTGATATTTAATATTTGTGTATCTTTTTCTCGTTTTTCAGTAATAATCTGAATTCTTTTTGTATTGAACTCTTAAATAGGAAATGTATTACTTGCTTGTCTCCTCTCAGCACCACACCTGCATATAAAATTTCTATCTCAAGTATCACAGTCTCAGATATTTTTAAAGCACCAGTCCAGGAAGGAATATCGCTAGGGGGAATCAATAAACATTGCATTATATGTTTTCAAGTAACACATGACTTTAAAATGTCCCAGCAAAGAAAAGCTACAAGGATATGACTCTATTTTCTATGTTGTGACAGAAAACCCATCAGTAAGACAGTGACCTTTAACATCAAAAAGCTTTAAATAAATGAGAAACTCTTCATATGTAAAAACACATTTTAAAATATTCTCAACTAAGAATTGTTGTAAATTTTAAGAAACTTCTACAATATATATAATTATATATTTTTTAAATGTATTCACCTTTTTAAAACAAATGACCAACCTTTTATTGTCTATGCGACTTTTTCTTGCCGGATCACAGGGTGGCAGCTGTCTGAAGCAATCGTTAGGTGGGAAGCAGCGTACAACCTGGACAGGAACTGACGAGCAAAGAACTGGCAGGTTTGCAATTCCTGGGGAGGCGATCAGTGACATATGAACCAGATTTAATGCAGATGTGAATACACAAGGATTGAAATATTAGAGATCATCACAAAAGTGCGAATCTAAACAAGCACACAAAGTACTGAAATCAGAAATAAAAAGATCAAAGTAGGTACGGAACACCTTAAGTGAGAAAATCCACAAACAAACAACAAATGGACTTTGCTTGAAACACAGAATGTTGAAATATGCATAAACACTTTGTGCCCATTCCTAATCATTGTTAGTGTGCATGGCATCATGAACTGTAACATACTGAAAATAAGACGGTACTAAAAAATAGGAAACATTTTGTGCTCCAGAACTAGGCCAATGCAAACACATAAAACAGGTAAAACACTGTTCTGTATTATACAAGACTGAAAATAACAATATTACAGAAAGGAAAGTAACTTGTTTATTAACCTGCAAAATAATGCACCCCTTCGCTGTTGAAAGTATAGAATAAAAGCCTCTTACTGGGTTGTCTCGGTTTCTTTGGTGAAGCTGTTGAAGCCTTTCTGAGGTTTTTATTCAGAAGAAAAGCTTGCATTGTATCTGCTTCCTTTCAGAAAGCTTTGATTTGAACTCTTCCTCATTAGCTTTTCTTTGCGTCTGAAAATTGTGCCAGCTATTAAATATTCACCAGTTTCCAAATCGTGTTGAAACTGCTTCAACTGGATCAAGACTGAGCCGTTTTTGTCGTCAGATCCAGCAGAGTTACGGCGGCATGCTTCGCTGTTTTGTTTTTGAACTATTCTGTTTTTGTGTGTTTTGTGTGTATCATATTGTTTTGTGTCATCTCGAAATCACAAGCTGCTCTCCAGGGAAGCAAAACAGTCAGAGAAAGCAAACTGCTTTGTGTTCATTTTTCTACAATATCCAAGGGGGTGGATTGTTACAGAATAATGAACAGTTACATTTCTAAAAGGAGCAGGATTTTTTTTGGTTAATGTTGTGTTAAGAAGATAATGCAGCACATAATTAAAATTGATTTGTATTTGCTTTCTCATTTTATTCTGGAATAAAGTTCTGACTGTACAGAAATCTTATTTTTACTGTGCTACCTAAAATGTTATTTATACAAACAATTTAACATAAAAATCACATTACATGAATTAATTGCTATCAAATTGCACTGAAATAATGTAATAATACTGATTATTAAAGAGTGCTATGTTGTGCACTAAAGGCTTAAAGTCTAAAGAAATTTTGCACCTAATATTATTACTATTATTATTGAAATTAACTATTTATAAACTTTTCAATAACTTTCAATAATAGTAACAGTCACTGGTGTTTATTGGCATTTATGTATCAATACATAAATAATGCTACTTTACTACAGTTCAATCAGCAATTAAAAGAAATAGTAAATGTAATAAAACTGATTACAAATATCTTGTAGGTGTACAATTTTCCTGAAGCTCTGAATATTAATGAGTATGTGTGGGTGTGATCATGTGTACAGGCTCATATAGATTGCATTATTATGTAATCACTCTAGTCTTATAAGAGGGGTCTGCTGTTACTAAAGAAAGATATTGTTGGATTGGGTGGAAACCATGTACATGAGACCATGTGCTCTGAATCCATTGGCATTTCATTGCATATTAGAGAACGATGGACCTTTGGAAGAATGCAATGTCTGAATCTGTCTTGAGGTTTGCTGCTAGTGATTGGTGTGCCTGGTTAATTACTTGAAACAACTAAAACAGATAAATAACATAGCCAAAAATAAACATGAATCACAAAACACTGAAATAAATCAAATCAAGACCTTTTCAAGATGAGTCTCAGTCTTATGCTTACTCGAATAGTGTGCTATTTTCAGTCAGCTTCCTTCTTATTGGAGTCCTGGAAAACTATTATTCAGTTGTGGTGATAACATTCATTAGTCTCTGTGCTCGTATGTTATCTTTTTAATGTCACAACTCGGCCTAATAAGTACTGGTTTAGCTTATGAATCACTGAATGGCTTAGTGCCACAGTGCATTAAAGATCAGCTGTTGTTGTATCAACCTTCCAGACCTCTCAAGTTTTCTGGTTCTGATATGCTCTGCATCCACAGAACCAGAACCAAACATGGAGAAGAAGCATTCAGCTTCTATGCACCACAAATCTGGAACAAACTTCCAGAAATTTGTAAAACAGCCGAAATACTGAGTTCCTTTTAAATATAGACTAAAACCCTTTCTGTTCAGAGTTGATTTTGAACCATAATAAATGAAACGCTCACCAACATTTTGGTGCGTAACAATCGCATTTAGCATAATGTAATGTTTCAATTGTTGACTGTGTGTTATTATGAGGTAAAGCAATTTGAACTGCAATTTTACTGAAATATGTTATACAAATAACTTGACTTATTGATTCCCAAAGTCAACTCATGACTCAACTTGTCTGGCTACTGAGGGATATTTTTTCCAACATGTGCAACTAGTTAGACTGAAACGCTAAGAAAAGTTGTTTGCCTCCATACAGGTTGAAGTCCATTTCAGGATAAATTAGTTTTACAAAAAACTTCAGAAGAAATAACCTATTTATCTTGCACAATGATTTTCAGGCTTCGAATGCACTGCAATTAATATTTTTGTGGGTTTTTTTTTTTTTTATCTTATCAGCCTAAGGGACCAGTTTATTGCAAAGGCATGTTTTGTCCACAAACAGTATCATGCTAAAGATTACTAGAAGAGTGTTTGCACATCATCTGAGATAGCTTTCAACAACAATTTGCATACACTGTCACAATGAAGTTCAATTGATGCTTTCTGACACGACTGAACATTTAACCAATGTTTGTTAAATCTGATATTGCTGCTGAGAGAAGATATGTGAATCACAATACAAATATACATGTTGTTAATGATAGAGAGTGCCCATTCAAATGAAATGTCTTCTGTTTGATTTCAATATGCAGCTCTTTGAGCACTGAACAATCTTGCATGGAGCTATTATTAAAGTTTTATTAGCTGACCACGCTTTGTTCTGTCAGTGAATGGCTGTTATTATGTCATATGAATAGAGTCCCTTCTAAGCCAAAATGAAGTTAGCGTCAATTGTATTCAGCTTGTTGGGTTTGTATTACCTTTTAAATCAGTCTTCAAATTTCCAGTATTACTATTCTGGAAAGTCATTTTCATGCTGATGGGAAGAAGCTCCAAGAAAGAGCTGAGCGGCGTCTATAAAGCGTGGTATGGCGAGAAACTGGGAGACTGCCAACTGACTGTTGGAAGAATTCATATTGTGGAGATAATCTATTCCATTTCAAACGGTTTACGTGATTTTAATGGATGTGCGCTTGAAAATGACTAAGAACGAAACACTTTAAAGCCTGAAGCGGGCACTTAAGTGGAGGATGCAGAAGACGTAAAGAGCCTCTTCAGTTTGACCTTTTGCGGTAATGCATCACAGATTAAATGTATTCTCCCAGTTGTTTTCTTTTTTTTTGGTCAGTATCACCAGCACACCTAGAAATTTAAGGGCAGCAGCAAGTAAGGGCACAGTGGGAAATGTTAGACAACTGGGCAACTGGTCAATGAAAGCGATGAGGTTAACTATCTTATCTGTTTAGAAGTAGCTGTCTTTCATTAGAAAAAAAGCTGCCAAATTGGGTATTTCATGTTATCTAAGGGAAACATGTATCATTAAATAAGATATTTACTGTATTTATTAAAAGATGATTCAAAGGATCTATATATATTTACGTATTAGAGGTATCTATTTGTATGAAACACATGGTCTTTACGTATCTACCAAAAACAACCATTCCCACATTAGCCTAAACATAGTCAGTGGACAGTATCTCCTTTAAGTGATTAGGCATGTTGACTTACAGATGGAAACTGTGGGGCAAATTCACAAAACTGCTCTTTTACTAATTTCTTGTCCTTGCTTTGTACATGCTATCTGCTTTATCTCTGCCCTGGATTCACAAAGCAAGCTGTACTAAATACAAGATGCAAACATTCCCAAGAAGCCCAAAAGAAGCAAACAGTTTGCAATTAGTTTTTTCAGGAGGCAGTTACAGACAAAAATATTTCTCAACAAGGAGCTTCAGGTCATTACACAATACAGGGACTCCCTAAAACTGTGTAAAAGGGTTGTGTACCAGTCGAGTGATGATGTTTCATACCAATAATTTATATTCATGGTTTTCTTGTTCGCTAAACCAGAGGGTTAAAACATTTATTTTGATGACAGAACAGCATGTTATTATCTGATCAAAGCATTCTTTGATCAGATATCCAAAGAAGAAAAATGAAAATATCAGGAAAACACCACAAATGTTTGGGACTGGTAATCATTATTCTGAAAACAGGAAGTGGATATCTTTCTCAGCTTATTATGTATCTTATGTATCTTGTTGAACATTCCTCACTTTACAAAGTATTGAAAAGCACATCGGTTGAGGGGTTGGGAATGAACATGTTCATCATAGCTTGCTTCAACAAACAAAAAGTTAATCTTTCCTCATTTGGGCATTTACAGTTCATCTCTACATTAGTATAAGTTAATGTGTGAATCTAGCTTCTAAGTTTGTCATTCTTCTCATTCTCTCTGCATTGTCGTTCTCCTTGGACCCGGCTTGCTCCGGTGGTAATTGTGTGTCTGCAGGATTTTAGCTAAGCTAAGCTTGAACATATTGCTGGAGGGCAGAGAAGGGCTGCTGTGTTTTGCCCTTAATGAGTGCATTTGCCAGTGGCTTTAAAGTCTTGTGAAAACTATCAAAAGATGAATTTTGAAGTGCTGCAGATTGTCCTGTCATTTTTGTGTTAAAGATGAAACATGGGTGCTGTTTGTGAACTTTCTTGCTTCATGTCCCTCATTTAAGCCTGGTTTGAGAAGTCTGTTCTGTTGACATTGTTCTTGACTTATGAGTATAACAACTTTGCAGAAATCATGTTTGCTTTGGGGTAAGTTGAAAAGGTTTTGAAGTTTTTAGATTTTTAGGTTTAGGTTTAATATTTCAGCTCTGGAACCCAAAGGAGCAACATGAGGAGGAAGTTGTAGTTGTGATTCTCACACAAGCAACAGATTCACAGAAAAGAAGGAAACAACACAGGAAAATGGGAAGTGCAGGCTAAATCACAATAAACAATAAAAATAAACATAGTCAATGCAACATTGATTTATTGATTTTTTTTTTCTCAAAGTTTTTCATCTGGCTTCACATTTGTAAAAGTTCAGAAAAGGCAGAAATGGACATAGTTGCACATTGGGTTGGAGTCATGCACACTGTCCGGCTGGCTTTTTAATAATTTCTTCGAGATCTAACGGGATAAACCATCAAAGGATTCAATCAAGCGCGTTTCATCACACCAGACGGACTTTACACCTAGCTGAAATATTGCACTTTCTAAAATCACTGACATCTCTCCACCTTAAGCCACTTTTTATCATGTTAAAGACACAAACATCACTGTATTTTATTGTAGTTTTATGTGATAGACAAACATAAATCGGTGCATATTTTAAAGTGAAATAACAAGTATAAATTTTTGATTTACTTATTTTGTTGCAAATAAAAATCTTTAAAGTGTGATATTTGTGGATTGATATTTACTATTACTTTCATTCCATCACACAGTACTTGAGCAATAGTTTTTGCTGATTTTTCCCATAAAATCCCCAAAAAGTGCTTGTGGTTGTAAAACATTCAAATGTTACAACAGTTAAATAGATTTACTACTTCTACAAGGTATTGAGAAATCATTTTGTTTTTGTTAGAATTTAGTAGTACACAGGTGGGAGGAAATGTAAGGTACAACAAACTAATCTTAATTGAGTAATTAATCACTCAGCGAATAGCTGCTGAGTGATTTTTGGTTATCTCCAGATAATGACCAGAGTTTCAGGGACGGTATCATTTCTCAGTGCCATGCCTTTAACAAACACTGACTCATGTTTATGATTCAGTGTTACTGTGGAATTGTTTTTGTCTAATTTACTCGTGCTTCAGTCCACACTCGGTTTGTCACATCTTCCTTTACAACTACTTTGAGTTTTGCGTTTCACAGTGTTGCCAAACAGATGCCCGTAGTGTGTGTATGTATTAGAATCAAAAATGAACCCATCCATAGTTGAGTGCATCTCCTTCAGGCTTTGTAAATATAATAAGTACTCAAAGAGACATTTTTCCAGCCCACTTCCCACAGTGCCAATGAAGAGTTCACAAGCTCTGTCACGTCTGTGATTGCAGCCTACGCTCCTAAGCAGCCAAACATAAAGCTTCAGCACTCACCAGTCTGTCCTCGGCACGTCCTGGCAATTAGGGCTACAGCCCTGGGGGAAAAGCATGACAGATATGAGGAACAGTGCTGCTTTAAAGACCACCAGCTGTTTTTGTAGGAACACAAAGTAAACTAACTTGGAATTTCACATCTGGCCTTTTTCTAGCCTTTCCCTTTGTGGCGGAGTGGTAAGAGTAGTCATCTTGCAATCGGAAGGTAGTAGGTTCAATTCCAGCTTCCTCCTGTCACATGTCAATGTGCCTCTGGGCAAGGCGCTTAACCCCAAATTGCCTACCTATTGGTGTATAAATGTATGTAAAGCGCTTTGGGTGGTCAAAAATGACTGCAAAAAAGCGCTATATAAAAAAAACATTATTATTATTATATATGTTTGCCTCAATGAAGTTCATGATATCAGCAATCAGACTAAATGCTTCCTATTATTCCTTTTTGAATGAAAGATTTAAGAAAAAACTGACTTTAAAGGCTTTGTGATTATGGAGCTAATATGAGAGAGTAAGTCAATGAAAACGTGACAATGTTTGGTGATGCATATTACAACAGCCTTGAAGCTAGAGTTTATTTCAATTTTATTTTTAATTAAGAACAATGACATGAGAATCGTTTTGCACAATGGGAATTGTAAGAATAGTTACTTTGAAATTTTGAGACAATAAAACATGTTAAGTGTCAGTAACACATTTGAGATCATAATTGCTTATAAAACATTAGTCTCAATAAAGTGTGAATATTTTTTATTGCAATGCTCATCTTAGTTTTCCCTCTTTTCTCCCTCTACCTAAAGGAGTTCCTCATGGTCCCTTCCAGGACTCCTACTCTTTACATTGTATGATTGATTACTGTGTTAATTTACAATATTATAATTTGTAATAAATTATAAATTCCTACTCTGAGCATGACAAAATGTTGTGGAGGTTGAACTAGCAGGAATGAAAATTTTAATTCTGATCAGAGAAATTTAAAAACTTTAAGTAGACTCTTACTTTCTAGGACAACACTGACGTAGGCCAAAGAATCAATCCTGATAAAGTTGCACATTTGCTTTATTTTGTGGAAAAGTGTGAGGTTTTTTTTAGTGGCAGTGGGTTATTTTACGATGAAAAAGAAACACCTCTGAACACCTCTTATCTCTCTAATGAAGGTGATCAAAATATGATGCTGAAGGGTGGAGGGAGTTTATTATTTATGGATCTTTAAGTGGTGTACTTTTAAGTTAATCTGGTGGAAACTGACTTGTTCTGACAGCCTCTTTATATGGCAGCACTTTGACATCAGGGAATGAACCGACTGCCAGCAAGAACTCCTTTTTATCCTTCACTCGTTTTTTTTTTCTCCCAGTTAATTTTTTCTTTTTTGCTGTTTTCAGACTTCATTTGTCCATTCAGTTTTTTTTTGTTTTTTTTTGTTTTTTTTTGTTGAAATAAGGTACATACCACAGGCTAAATATTTGTGAACATAGGATTTAGCATGCTATACCTTTTCCGTCGCTCTTTCAGGAGTTTTCATTCTTTTGCAGTAAAATGTCAAACTTGCTCAACAGTTCCAAAACAATGTCCCAAGAGGTGGTGCCTCACCTTGTCTTTCAAGGCAACACCACTTATGATTGACATGTCAACACTGCTCCTCATCCCTACAGACAGCAAGTGACACATTGAGTGCAGAGAGGCATCCATAAATAAAACCCGACCATCTTCACAACAACTTTGGTTTCAGGGTTTCATAGCAACATTTATTTTCATATTTGTAAGGCCTTCAGTTTTGTGTCATAGGTTTGCAATATTTTATATCTTTCCATGGTAATATATATATATATATATATATATATATATATATAAATTAAGAGACCACTGCACTGAACCCCATTGATAACCTCATGGTTAATCCACCAAATGTTGTTGTAGTTAAAACATTAGTAGTGTTGTTCCTAGATTAATCTGAATTAGTTTTCTTTGCATTATTTGAGGTCTGAAAGCACTGCATCTTTTTTGTTACTCTGACCATTTCTCATTTTCTGAAAATTAATAATACATTTTTCTTGGAATTTTGGAGACATGTCAGTAGTTCATAGAATAAAAGAACAACGTTCATTTTTCACAAACATTTACCTATAAAGAGTAAAATCAGACAAACTGATCATTTTTATCAGTTGCCAACCTGGACTATCAGCACTGAAGCGAACGGTCACCTTTTGCTGAGTAGGGCAGCAAAACTGCACTACAACACCTTTTGATGCTTTTACACAAGTGTCTCTTTTGCAGCATCAAGACAGCAAGTAAACTCAAAGAACTTCCTTCTAACCTTCGTAGTAAGATTCCTATGCATTTATAGGACTCTGAACACTGAGTATATATTTTCTAAAGCTAATTAAAAGAGCTTACAGAGTCATCTCTGCAAATAAAAGGTCGTGTGTTGACTGCATTACGTGTGTGGGCTGCAAATATATTGTGTCCTTGACAGAAATAATGTGATAAAGTGAATATTGTGTGCCTTGGAAAGAGTGTGATGACATTCTAAAAAAAAATCAAAGGAATACTATTACTACTACTCCTACTAGTAATAAGAGTTTGTAAACTGTACTATGCACAATCTTACAGGAAATTTCATTGTGTTAGATTCTTACTTGAGTACTGTTGAAATTGTTTATCTTTTAAATTGGAATAATTATTTTGAGTTAGGCACAACAGTTTTTCATAAAGTGTACTTCAAGTCTTAAGTATGTACTTATTGTTAATTACCGTTGTGTCAACTTGGCAACATTGAAGATACTGATTAAAATCTGTTTAGAACTGTTCTTTGGCCTAAATGTTTGTCTTTAAGAGAAATGGTTTTACATGGGAAAATTGTGGTGAAATTATTAATTCACTTTTTAGTGGAGATGATTTGGAGCAGTTTTCTTTGTCATATTATTTTAGCTATTTCTATTCTTCCACACAACTCAAATCGTTGCTGTGCATACATGACAATGGTCTGAAAACCATCCAAGACAGGCTACTAGTCTTCGAAAGAATCTGAGCACAACCTTCTACCACACCCCAACATTACGGCACCCTTATCCCGAGGGTTTGTTGGTATTAACAAAAAAGGGTGGGCAGTGGAAAGGCCAGGGCCAATTGTCGATAGTGGAGAGGCTGTGGCACAGGAAACAAAGCAGTAGACAAATGGATCAACAGATGGTCTCCTTCAGATGCATCCCTGAGGATGACAGAGCAGCAGGCACATGCAGAGAGGGAAGGAAAGGGAGACAGACAGAGAGAGAGGGGGAGAAAAATAGAGAGAGTAAATAAAAGAGATAGGCAATGGGATTGGAGACAGATGCAAGCAGAAAGAGGAGAAAGGACGGCTCAAGCTGAAGAGCTTTTTCCTTTTGCTTTTTATCTCTGACTCCTCCTCGCTCTCCGTCATAACTAAAGGACAACAGCTTTTACAACCTTCTCCAGGGTACACAGGCGGGAGGCAGAGGAGACGTGACTCTCCAAGAATAACCCTCATTTGCAAAGCAGTTCACACTTCACCAAGTATATGTCAGATGGGCTGAGAAATGTCATGAGACAGGCATGGTAGAGGAATTTTGTACAAGTGTTAGCCTAATTGAAAAGATACTACAAACATTATCCATTTGGCTTTGTATTATTTAGGATTACTAGATGACAAAATGTAAATTATTACAGTTGGATCCTCGTCTGTGCTACTGAACACTCAGTTCTGGTGTCCTGTGTGAGACATGTTTTTCCTAAACCGTTTTGACTGCTCTGCATGTTTAAAAGAAACGGGTTATTAACATGTAGAGTGATAATCTTAAACAAGACATGCTGCAGGCACCATTTAAAAATACATCCACCGTAGCTCCCGGGTGCGTTTTAATTGGAAAGGTGACAGAAAGTATTTACTTCGGAAAGCAATTAAGATAGGAAAATAATTGTTTTCATGCATGACTATTTCTGTTTTTGTACTTACTGCAGCTATTTGACAGAATAAACTCCAGCGCTCCTGTTTTGCACATAAATCTATAGGCATATAAAAATAATCACCTATTCATCACCTCTGGGGATTTTTTCTGAAGCACAGACTCACTCCGGTTACTTTAATATATGTAATTAACTGTACAGGCTCACTTTGTTCTCGTTCTGAGTTATGTAAATCTTTTTCTCACCCATAAGGGACTGGGTTATAGATTTCAAGACTTAGCAGATGATCTCTGTCTGATCAGCACAGCGTGGGCTTTGGCTTCACATGAGCCATGGTGGTGCAGTCCAACTCTCGTTCTGTTAGCTGCTCACACCTACACATGACCCTGCGGATTCTGAGCTGAGGCTCAGCGCTTGTGAACTGTTTTGTTA
The DNA here is from genome assembly GCA_903066815.1 of Brachyrhaphis roseni. Classification (NCBI taxonomy): domain Eukaryota; kingdom Metazoa; phylum Chordata; class Actinopteri; order Cyprinodontiformes; family Poeciliidae; genus Brachyrhaphis; species Brachyrhaphis roseni. Next base: position 40,773 of record CAEFZY010032331.1, read on the forward strand.
GGCTAGCGATGTGCTTGACTGCACTACTCAACCCCAGGCAGTTTAAATCGCTAATGAACACAAGCTACTTCACAATAAGCTTTTAATTACTGATGAAAGCTGTCCCTTTTTAGTTCTTGTGTTAAACTCGATGTGCAATTGTTTTTTTAATGGTCACATAAATTTGGCACAAATAATGTAAGTTGGTGGCATTGCGTTTGACATCCTTTAAATGGCAGCACAGATAATCTGGTGCTTTGAAAGATAAGTCTACACAAATGAGCTGGCTTTATGGCATTCTTTCACACTGATCCCAAAGACATCGCAATAAAAATCACTTCAGACTGACAAAGGTTAAGTCATATGTCTTATTGTTATACCATGTTTAGCACAAATTAGACGTTGCTTTTTCTTATGCTTTTTTTTTTTTTTTGGAAGATTTCATATAATTAAACAGATGGGAATAGATTAAAACGATGGCGCCCTTCATGAACTGAAGGGAACTGAAGCTCTCAGGTCTGAATGGTGACATCTCCAAACTGCAATTTTCATCTTTTCTTATCAGACGTTCAACAGGATTACAGCTGTCATCATGGCTGACTGTTTAACAAAAATTATTCATTTATTTTTAGTCTTATTTAATAATAAGTGCTTTTAGTTATACGTAAATTCATGTTGTATAGTGAGATTAAATGACAATATGGGTACAGAGTTCTCATCTTTCTGTGTGGATACAATTACTATTATAACTTCAGATTGTTTTATTTGTTTATTTAATTATTTATTTTTGCTTTAAGTTTCAGTGCCATTCATGCAGTTTTTAAGTGCTCCTAGAGTTTAAATGGTAATCATCTGCTTTAATCAGAAAGCAGGTGAACTTCTAATATTGTCAATTTTTTATTTTTTTTTTCCTAAATCATCTTTTTGGAACTATTGTGATTTTTCTAAATCAGTGGATATTTTAATGCTAGTCTCAACAAACGTGGAACATTTACAGGTTGAAAACAAAGAGTGAGACACTTTTGTTTTTCATGCCAAAGGATTTCTGAGAAGTGCTCGCTTTTGAAAAAGAAATGGACCCATCAAAATGGAAAGAATGCCCTCAAGCTGATCTGAACAAGAGCAAAAGGAAACATGTGAAACACTTTTCTTTATGTCAGCCTTTCTAAATTATTTATGCCACATCCAAAACATATTTCACAGGAACTGTCGGGGAAAACGGGTTTTCTACAGGCAGCACTTGTGAAAGGTCAAAGAATAACTTTCAGTTTGCCTGAGTAGTTGAAAACAAAGATTTCCAAATATGGCTGCTAACATGTCAGCTGGATTTGATGTTGAATTTACATGACGGTTTCTTCATCACACAAACAAACTGTATGAGTTAATAACAGTGATTCTGTGCTCTTTTCCCCGGCACGATAGAGCTGTAATTTGAACTGACTTATTACATGATGGGATTTTCTATCATGTCTAAAAGCAAGCCTGCCTTGACATTGATGTGGGCCACTTGTACATGATGGGGGAACTGACATTTTCTTCTTGTGGCAGCTCAGAGTCTCAGCCTTGATTTTAGCCAGAGCGGCAACAGTGACTGTCGTTTGGTCAGACCCGGATCAGGTCGTACCTGTCTTACTGCATCCTCCTAGTTAGGGACGACATTGTGTGTTTGCTTGTGTGTGTGTGTGTGGATATAAATCTCCCACTGGAAGAAACATGGATGTTGTTGTTGTGTTAACATAACCAGAGGGTTGGTTAATGTACACAACATGACAGGGTCTTCAGTCGGAGCTTCAGTTAATATGTAGGAGCAATGAAAAGCATGCACTGTGACATCCAGAGAGCAGGTGAATCCTGCTCAAACCCACCACCACACAATTCCTGTCTCTGTACAGGAAGTACATGGTTCAGGATTTTTCAAGTAAGCTTCTGTTTACTTTCTTTGCTGTCTTCATTTAATAAAAATTCTAATGTTGATGAATTGCAAATTTCTCTTTATGGGCTTAGATGTATCATAATACAAAAAAAAATAAAAAAATTTTTAAAAAGTTTTTTTTTTTCCTATTCATTTAACGCATCAAAAGAAACAGCACATATTTTTATGTATTTCTCGACTTGACTCACAGCAATAGGGAAATAAAGTAGATGCATAAAGACAGATAATCAAGGTCTTTATTTTCAGTAGGAGCCAAAACTACTTCCATCAGTGAACTCATGGCACATTATTTTCTCTTTCCTGTATTTAAGTAATTATATGATTAGGATAGGGGTGGGACTTTATGAATTATACTTTACTTTACCCCTTGAAAATGCATAAAAACCTGAGATATGTATACATGTGCATGTAAATAAATCATTGCTATATAAATCATTCGGGGGGAAATCTGATTAGTTTAAAAATGTAAAAAGGGAATCGGCAGGCCACATATTAAAGAAAACAAGAATTCAGAATTGCCAAGGAAACACTTGATCAATGCATCACCACTTATAAGTTTTAAAAAGAACCTACATGTATAAGACTGTACTTGTCTTTTTGCTACTTCATTTTGGTGTGGCCTTATAATAAATGAACAGAAGTATTATGACACATGAGCACCACTAACTCAGCTTAGCTGTGCATTTCTTCCTGACCCAGGAAGATGATTTCCAACTGCTTTGCTTCCTTGCTCTGATATTGCTCTATTGATTTAGATTTAAATGTCTGTTTCCTATGGTGAGGCTATAATTCAGACTAGCAGAAAGAGGTGATGATAATGATCGCTTTGACCCCAGACATCTCTCTTAGCCTGGTCTCTCAGATAGTGGAATGCAGGTAAACTAATGATGGAAGGTGAGAAAAACGTGAGGAGGGGACGGGCTTGTTATCAACCCGGAAAGACGGAAGTAAAAGGAGGAAGAAGAAGGAGCAGAGGAGAAATAAATGGAATAACAACTGTAACGTAACAGAGAATATGTTTTTGGGCTTTTAGCCGAACTAATTCTCACTTTCAGTTTGTCTCATCTCTTTCTCTCTCTCATCATCTCCCTCTTTGGCTGGTGCCTTTTTAACAAGGCAGTCTGTGTCCAAACCCTCCTCTAGTGCTACCCCTCCCGACCAAGTCCCTTTTGGCTGCACCCTGTATCTCTTCCCCTCCTTTTCTGTTTTGGGGAAATAAAGGTCCACACAGTTGCAGCATTGATGGTCCACACTAAGAGTTCTCCACTACAAAAGGGCTCCAGCTTCCCCCGAGTCAGGCCTGGGTTGAATGGGAGCCTCGGGGGTGTGGATGAGAAGCATAGGCTGGAAGAGGCCACCCTGCACAGAGCCACATAAAGGGCCAGTATGCCAGGCTCACGATCAGAGAGACGTACACCTATTGATTCCTCTCTTTCTTAACCTACCGAAGATTTTAGATTAGTTTTAAAAACTTTGGGAATGATCTAAAACCTCAGATCAGTGACTCTCTTTTTCCAGCTCAGAGGCCCACAGCATGTCTCGTGTACAGACTGATCTGACAGGACGAGGATGGGAGAGATAAAGAGCACAAGAAAGCCTCTTCATGGTAGCCTGAATACAGAAAGCCATTTACTGACCACTAGTCCTTGTTTCCGGGGAAGGAGAAAATAAAGAACTGGGGTGATGAAAGGGAATTATTTCTGGTTACTAGTTCCATATTACTGAATATAACATGATAGTATAATTAAACAAGAAAATGGTTAAAAAGAATTTATGCATGAGCCCCCGGTTCTTGCTGGCCTCATCGGGAATTAATAATTAAAGGAAATATCAAGCTGCTTCAAATGGCAACAAAACCATCAGATGTTCCAGGAGCTCGGTCCCCGATATTGGACAACTTCAAACTGAATAAAAACACTCGCTGACAATGTTACCTTAGGGGAGATTGTTAGAAATGTAAATTTTCATGTACAGGCTTGTAAAGGTCTGAAATGATTCTAGAAATTACTTGATTACAAAAATCCTCCAGGAAAAACCTCTGACTTGATGCTTTTGTTTAATTCAAATTACTCTTTATCAATGGTCACATATTTGATGGGGAACAATTATTATGGTAACCTAACATGCTTATGTATACATTAACAAGCATATAGGAGAAAAAACATGGAGAAAAGAAATGCAGTGCCATAAATTTGAGATTTATCAAAAGAAAAACGAAAAATTCTTGAGGACAACACAGTTGCACTAACTGAGTTAGTGTTGCATAAAAATAAGTTGCCATCAGAACCTTTGCAGACAGATGCTTTTTGATTCTTGAAATGACATTCCCCATGGCTATTTAGTATTTGAGAAACAAGCAGATGCATGCAAATCAGGACATATAATAATGCACACAACAGATTTGAAACTATCTCAGAGAGCAGATCAGTCCTGGTATAATAAGGGCAACTAGGATTATAACAATATATCCAGCCAACAAGACAAGCCAATACATAATATTGGATTCATGAGAACAAGATAAGATTTTAGAAATATATTTGGGTAATATATTCATTGTAGAATATTCTATTCCAAGTTTGACTAGTGCGTCAATTTTTTGGTATTTATGCTTGTCTACATCGAAGATGATCCAAATTCAAAGAAAAAACGTGGAAAATTCTCCTATTTTGTGTTTTCACAAAAGGGACAATAACTCATAAAACTCAAACTATGTTTCAAAGAATTACAAGTTTTATCCAATATATGGATGAATCTATATATTCATCCATGAATATAAAGATTTTTCATTTTTAAATACAGGTGATCAAATGCAGCGCAGAGTCGGTAAAAACCGCTGTATCGACTTGAAGTTTAGGGCCAATGAAAGCTTTCCAGACTCCAGTGTCAGTGTTTTGCTGGTACTTATGCACAGAGTGTTGTTGGCCTGCCCAACAAGAGTCTTTCTTAGCCAACTTGGTTAACACACTTGGCCAGCACTTTAACTACTTCCTTTCATACATCAAAAAAGTAATATCTCATACAAAAATAAAGCTTGAAGCACTCCCTTTAATTATAGGCCTAATAATAACAATCTATATTTCTTTTACCAGATGATGTCAAATGCTCACAGCAGCTGCCTGGCCTTTCAAAAGAAAGACCTTATTTGAACAAGGAACATTTGGACACTTTAATACCTAATCTGAGATATTCAGAAATATGAATAGATGTTCTTATACATATCCAACTCAGAAAATCTATTAGGCACTCAGATCCTTTCAAAGTACTGAAAAAATATTTTTCAAAAAACACATTCAGTACAATATTTGATAGCTGTAGCGTCAGAGCAGTGTCCTTGGTTGTACAACATGTTAGATATACATTAAGCAGCTTTTACCTGCACTGCGTTGGTATGGTTTGGAGAAAGGTAGCTGTACGATTTCGAAGACAGAGACTTGTGCATACAGTACAGCTGTGCACACACACGCTGAGCCACTCTTTTGGAAAATGTGGCTTTCGTGCAGCAAAGGCATGAGAAAAGACAAACAACCAACAAAATGTCAAGAGGAAAAATCTGTGCTGCACAAACACCAAAGCTCATCTGACACATATCTGAGCCTCTAAAGCCCAGATCTGCTGCTGACAGACAAGAGCTTGTTATGGTAGGCAGGGATGAAAAACAAGATACTTAAAGTCAGATCCTACGGCGCACGTGGCAGCTGCCGGCCATCCTGCATGTGACTCCAGGGCTGCTTAATCTGATTGTGTGATGTGTGTTGGTGGTCAGACGAAACAATTCGAAGGGGTCCGGTGAATGTCAGCCCTGGCAGCAACTACAAATGAGCAGTTTACATATGTATGACCCCTGGCACCCAAGTGCCGCTCAATCAATCACATGTCAGTAAGGGAGTTGCTGAGTTTTAGCTATGTGGCTTTCTTTTGCTTCTGCCTCTCACCTCTTACGGCTCTCCTTTTGCCGAATCTCTGTAATGTTTCACGTCTTCCTCCTCTCGGCATCTTGCTCTGTTCTCCGTACCTACCTCTGTTTCCCTTCTCCACCTCCCTACCTAACGACCCGTTCTCTTCTCACCATCTCACAGCAGCATCTTCCCTTTCACATAAAAGCACAGACAGAATGCTCAAAGACACTGAAATGCTTTTACATGAAGGGGAGCTTTGCATCTCACAGCTGGTGCGGAGGCGGGCCTGCTTGCTTCCACAGGAGGAATGGGAGAAACTGGTGTTTGAGAGTCACAACTGTGAGGTTAAGCAGCACTTTGGTTCCACTTGAATGCATGTACACAGTGGGAAGATTTTCATTAAGAACACTGTGCCTTAACGAACAGTGTGATATTCAAATGTAATGCATATATGTGCAGACGTGGACACGTTAGCGTTAGAGCTCAGTAAAATAATCCTTCATTTGTGCTGAAAAGTGATTTTATTAGCAGCAATTGAGCAGGGTATGTCTGAATTCATTTAAAATGTAATGGAGTAAGCAAATACAATTGCTAATAGAAAATAATTAATTAATCCTTGAATTATGTTTCTCATATTTCAATGTTTACACCAGCTATTCAGCTAATTTAAATGGAACCAGAATGCTACTAGATAGTGTAGGATCATTGTGGGCCTTGCGCTGAACACTGGGAAAACAAACTTAAGACACAGAAAGGAAAAATCAATATAGAGGATCCTACAAGCAGTGTTTGGTCTACAGCATGACTTCACTTATATTCTCTTTTCAAGTAAAAAAATATAATGCCAAACTGGCAATACTCAAGAGACTGGACACAGCACCCACTGATGTGACTCACAGGAAGATAAACGTGGCACTTGTCTGCAAAGGAATGAGGAAATGCTATGTTTCAGAAAACAGTGACAGGCAGCATCATACTTGTGGTACATCCATCCGAGTTTAGCAGAGGCAGAGATCCAATCAGTAATGCTGACACATAAACTTTTGATGCCCATTTTGCAAATGTTTGAATAGGGAAGCCATTGAAAACCACTGAGATGGGAGTCCAAAGTCACTTTCATAAGTCCATGGAAGAAGACCCATGGGTTCACTATTGACAGAGACACAAAAATGCCACTTAGAATTAGCAAAAATTGTGAGAGATAAAGAGTGCTCAGTTTTGTGACTAGATCTATCTATCTATCTATCTATCTATCTATCTATCTATCTATCTATCTATCTATCTATCTATCTATCTATCTATCTA
>CAEFZY010032334.1:0-10448 GCA_903066815.1 Brachyrhaphis roseni
ATTGTCCCTAGGTGTGAGTGTGTGTGTGCATGGTTGTTTGTCCTGTTTGTCTCTGTGTTGCCCTGCGACAGACTGGCAACCTGTCCAGGGTGTTACCCCGCCTCTCGCCCGGAACGCAGCTGGAGAGACACCAGCACCTCCCGACCCCATTAGGGATAAGGGTGCAAGAAAATGGATGGATGGATGGATGGGTTTCAATTTCAGTCAGAAATGGTCTTTTAGTGACTTAAATCAACAAAACATATTTAACACATAGTTTTTCAGTTTTATTTCTCCCTCTTCACTACATCTAACGTTCAGTGCTATGTCAATATGCTAACAAATACCGAGGTCTTCATATAACCTGCTTCCTAATGGGTTAACTCTACAACGGCTTCATAGGAGAAGATGTGAAAGACCTCCTTACAAAAAATATAACCAAGTCACATATTTCAGATACTGAAGTGTTTTGGAAATTCTAAACAATGGTGCTATCTAAAACCAAGACAACTTATTCCCATTTTCATGACAACTTCAAAAGCTGCCGTTTTCATCCTTCCATCCATATTTTATGTCATCACTTGACTAACCAACCATCTGTCAATGAAAGTTCAATGCTCTCCAAAGTGTCTGTGAATTCCCCCATTAGTCAAATCAGAACTCTGGTCAGCCTTGTAGACGTTTCAAGCATTCAGCAATTGGAGGTGAGTAACTCTTCATTGGTGCAGACAGAGCATCTGCATAGCGTACAATGAAATTAAGTTACATTTCTATCAGTTGAGGGCGGTGGCATTCATTGTCTTCACATGTCATCTTCACACCACGGAATTTTTCAGCATGTAGAAAATAAAAACCGTAGTACCAATGTCTTAGCTTGACCCCTACAAAACCCAATTTTACCTACTGAGATGCAAACTTTCATGTCAGATATCTAAGTGTGCTGTTGAAATCCAAGGCTGGTGTGTAATTACTGTTTCTCTTTGGGCCAGGTTCACAGTGACAAAGAAACAAAACATGTTTTTATTTCTACTTCTGAAAACCCCATGATGGTAGGGGTGGTCTAAGACTCAGAGCCTTAACGGCTAATGAGACTTAACCTCAGTTGGTGTGCATTTCCCAGAGATTACAGTTACAGAACCCCATGACATAATGTTATATAACTACTGGCTACCCACTTGAATGGTAAACTACTGGTCAGTGAGACTGGAAGCCACAAAAGAGGGAATTGGAGCATGTGGGTTGGGAATTTCCACATTTCAAGGGAATTGTTTAGGGGTTTGTTTGGGGGATGGGGGAGGATAGTACTTTGTTTAAACTAACTGTTGAACAATTTTCAGAACAGACACAGAAAACAGTTTAATTCAATGTAGCCGAAAAAGTAAAGGAATGTACTTTATTCTTCTAAATAGCGAACGCTGACATTGCTGTGGTTTCATGAGGATTGCCAAACAATCCGACGAGCATGGCAGTTTAGGACAGAAAAAAAAGCAAGAGACAAAGTGAAGAATAAGTGTTGTAAATCTAGTGAATCCCTTATACATCGGTGTGTAATTGGTTTCTTACTAAAAGCCTGTCTGCTGTGGCGTCAGGTCACCGTGGGTCCATCTGAATTCAGGGTAAAACCCACTGGGCGAGTGACCAAAAACACACAGCTCTCCCTGTGAAATCCCACCATCAATAGGGGCTTTTTTCCCCAGACTCAGTGTACCACAGTCCTCCACAGACTCTCTGTTGACGGTTTTACGGAAACCAAGACAGAAAAACTGCCTTAAGACCTTCCTCTCAATGTGCCACCCCTTGTGTTCGTCTAATGCCGGAATAGGATCCTTACATAATCAAAAAATACCTTCTGTGGCTTTTTAGAGAAAAACCGACTATGCTAACATACTGAACAACTTCCTGTTGCTCAGACAGAAAGATAAGCATTTAACAGCTTTTCTTTGTAATAAACAGAAATTAAAAAGACCACACCCACACACACACAAGCTATAGAAGAAAGTGCAAGATGCAGCTATTGATCACCCATTTTAGAAAATGGGTGATTAATGAGCGGTCATCAAGAAAAGCATTGTAGGGATAAAAAAAAACAAAGTGCTGCAGGGTGTTTGTCTGGCCTCGTTCATTCATGGAATGATTGTGAAACACCAACTCCTGTAGTTGTGTTGCAGGTGGCAGAGCGACAAGAAAATGTGGAGAAAAAGATGGAACCTCACTTTATAAACCGGATTCTTTCCTTGAATGTCAGTCACATGCTACAAATTGACACATTTGCCAAGAGAAGACTTGGAAACAAACGAGGCTCCGTTTGTTAAGCAACCCTTGTTCCTGTCTGTGCACATGAACACAGCGCCATCTTGTGGTAAAGTCGGAGACACAGAGATTTCTCAAATTTGAACATCTTTGAAAACTTCATTTACTACAAGTTCAAAAAGTGCATTAAAATAGCACAATTTGCGTAATGATTTTTGATTATTGTGGCTTACAGTTAATATAAAGCCAAAATTCAGTTTCTCAATTTCAGAATAACGAGAACATTTTAACAATTTTTAATACTTTAAAAGGTAGTTGGAAAATCAATGAGTGAGAGCTCCATGTTTTGAAATGATCTACTGAAATTACATTAAACTTACTGAGGTGCATTTGTAGATTGTCTCCCGTTGGGGGGGGGACTGAAGGAAAAACTAATGCAAGAATTACTTTCACAAGTTTTACTTTATTCAACAGTTTAAAAACATGATTTTACATGAAATCAGCATATAAATGAACAATAAAATAACTTGTAAATGTCACGTCCTTAACATTTCCCTCTGACTAAATAAACCCATTTTTTAAAGAAATATTGTAGTGCTTTATAATGGCTGTTCTGCTGTGAAAAACAAAAATCTAAACCTAAACCTATAACTTAAAGTTCTTAAAAGCAAAAATAGTAAGTAATACATGGAGTGGCAGCTCCTTGCAGATATAAGAATATAATCTCTTGATCTCATGTTATGGCTTTTGTTTAATTTCATAGTTGTTTTAGGGGTCCATTTGTGTAGCATAAAAACAAATGTCCACAACATTTACATTACTGTCATGTGTTCTGTTCTGAGGTGTACAAAATTTTATTCTCATATAAATTTCACTCCCGTTTCTCCAGACTGACCTGAATAATCAGAGTTTCCAATGTGGACAGACTGAAACTCTAACATCTCCGGAGAATTGTGTGACACTTTGTGAAAAATTAACATCTCAAATGATCGCTACAAAAACAAAGCATTTTTAACAAATTTTTTTTGCAAACAAGCAACCAAATACAGGTGAAAATCAATCAAGTGGGACCAATTCACAGCTTTGGAAACTATAAACACACATTTGTTGTACTGTGTTTTACAAGCAGCTCACATGACTGAGAAAGTGCCCAAGAAGGACCAAAAATGAGACGGTAAAAGAAGCAAACCTTGGCTATATGACTTCCATCCTGGAGGATGCGCTAAAGGGGAAAGTTGAAAATTGTCCAACATACAGCAAGGAATTTATTTATTTATTTTTGTTATTTACATGGCTTTACATTACTGATTGCACGCGTAGAAATAATGAAAATCAGACCCATCAGGTTTTAAAACGAGGTAAACATACCCTTTAGAATAAACTGAGTTTTTTTGTTACCTGAAGTTGTAATTTTAATAAAAAAATATTCAATTTCTTTTCTAAAAGTGTCGAGAAAGCGAAAAGCGTGTTTACCGTTTGAACCATGGCTGGGTGAGGATGAACTGCAATAAGGCTGCCGAGGAAAATATTCCAGGTTCAACGGCATCCTGTCATTTTGTGCTCAAAGTAACGTTCAACCCAGCTTTCCTATCGACTAGGCGTCAATTTTGTGATTGTAACTGGATGTTTTTAAAACAATTTAGCCCTCCTGCGCGAGCCTTTTACCCTGTGAGCAGTCCGGTGGTACTCAGCTCGCGTGCGCCGTTACAAGTGCCCCGCTTTCTAATAAGAACAGCCGTGCGCTCCCCCTGAGCATAGTAATAAGATCGCAGGAGGGTAAATGCAAAGTCTTGTCCCTTCAAAGTCTAATATAATAGAATGTGATTGGTTTCTTGACCACCAAGAGAAATAAATGCTGTGGAGAAGCACCAAATGCTCAGTTTACAAGTATTAATTAAATAGAAAAATGTTGGAGCACAAAGGGGCGAACAAATCGGGAGCCGTTTAAAGTTGAGGTTAAAATTCTTTGAGATTTAAGTGGTTACTGCATGCGTGCTTTACTGGACCCAGTAAACTAGAATAGGGGTTCCTTTTTGAGGTTCTTTGTAGGTCTTGAATTATTTCTGAATCCCTTTAAGTGTCACAAAAGACAAAATACAAGGACAGATAAAGGTCTGTTAAAAAAATTAAATAAAAAAGATCAAACACCGACTTTCTAGTCGGGGCTCAACTCAGCAAAGATGGCGGTTCAATAAATGAACTCACCCTGAAACTAAGAGGTTCCTTCACAGCTAAGATGGACAGGACTCACTGATAAGCGAAGGTTTGACTTTCAGGCTTGTGCTCAGATTGTTTGAAGAACAGGTGTGAACACATTTCGTAGAAAAATAACCATTTGCAGCCACTAGTCGGGGTGCTGGTCCTGATGATCAGGTCACAGCTGGGCTGGACTCTACTTTCACACAACTCTGTTGCTTTAGAAACAAAAACAATGCGAGGCCTGTTGTATTGCACATATAGGGGAAAAAAAACAACAACAAAAAAACTTCTTGTTCAAGTCTGCAACATTTTGACAATTGTCAATGAGACATTCCACCACTAGGGAGAACAAGTCTCAGAGCGTTCAAATCAACCTCTGGATCTCTGAGGTTTGGGTCATAACTTTGACTCACTGCTCCACGTCCGTTTCTATGCTGGTGAAGGGAATTTTCCTTTGTAGTTTCAGGGAATATGAAGTAATTACAATCATCAGCTGGAGAGAGAGAGGGGGAAAAAATCCACAAAACAATAAAAAAACAGAAAAGAAAGGGGCAGTGTGGCTCCTCCTAGTGGTCATGAAGGGCAGAAAACTGGATTTTATCGTTGATTGTTTTTTCTGCATTAACACATAACGCACCCATTATAAGACAGCATAATAAAGGCAACAGTGACAGCAATTGATGATTGATTTGAATCTAAAAAAATACACAGGGTTCAGCCTACAGCAGGAAGTCTCTCATCCTTTATATTAACCCTTTTTGTTTTTTAAATCTTGAAGGCACACAATCTACCGCAAAAGTATAGTAAGAACCTTTAATTGTGCAAAACAGCTCAGTTAGTATTTTGTCAGTAAAAGAAAGGTGTTGCATCGTGTTGCTGCTAAGTGTGTGATTTAATCCAACAGGAACCCTCTCTGCGTTTCATCCACGTTGCAGATGAAAAGCCCACAGGCCCAGTCTGTGTATGCAGTGGCAAAGGGCGCCATTTCCGCCAGTGTGATGAGCTCCACTTCCATTTGAAAGTGGGTCAGAGACGGTGAGGATGTCCAGACTCAGCAATCTGCTCCTCCAAATAAACACAAACCAGAAATGTTAAAAAGTAAGCAGCACTTCTTCCTGCATTCCCCTTTTTAGTTTAAGCCTCCAAAATTGTGTTTTCTCTCAAACGCAGCATGGCCATCAGGCGGTACCTCTGCTCCAACCTGCTGCAATCACTGGGACTTGGGCGAAGAGGAAGTGGTTACGGGTGACGGTTTGGGGGCTCCCGACGCCTGTGAGTTGACGATGACCTGGATGACAAAGTCCTTCTGGATCTTGGTGTCCTGCAGGCGCGTCTTGTCCGTCAGCAGCTTGCCAGAGAAGAACCAGCGTTGCTGCAGCACGTCGATGTCCTCTTGGGCCTGCAGCTGCTTCTTCAGCTGCCCGATGGTGTCGGCCATGCTGGCGTTGAGGCGCACGTCCTTTCCCGTGGACAGTCGTACCTAACGAAGCAGACGGTTGAACCGGCAAGCTGAAAAATCTAACAATTTTACTCCATTTTTGATTCATGAATTACCACAGACAGAAGCTGCATTTAAAACACAAATGTGCAGAAAATCTTGTTGATTTTCCGCTAGTGTTGAGGGAAAAAAAAACTATTTGGCAATTTTGATGTTTCCATTAAATAAGAAACAAAATCACACATTAACCAGTTTGTTTATGTGACAAGTAGGTAAAAAACATGCAGCACTATCATCCTGCTATCACCGCCTGACTTCTTCATTTTTTCTGCCAGTAGTAACATCTGGTTGTTGATCATGTGACTCGTGTGATGTGGAAAAGGTGTTTCTGTGACAGATTTGCAAAATACACTCATTTTGATATGGCTGAACAACCTCACCACTCTAGCGAAAAAACTGTATTGAAATGGTTTTCGAAATTGGCTTGCATCCATTAAGAAAATTTGTTTTCATAACTCCAATATCTAATCAACGACTGCACATTTAAAAAGAATGTTGTAGATTTCCACTAAAAAGTCAAGACATTTTGAGATCTAACATTTTTTTTAGCAAAAGTGTACATTTCTGACTTTGAAAAGTTGAGAATTTGCTAGAAAAAAAAGTCAAATCTTGAGTATAATCTTAGAAATTTGAAAAAAAGTGAAAATTCTAAGTTAAAAATGTGAACATTTTCACCTTTTGGAAATTTTCTGAGTTTCAAAAGTCAAAAGTGTGACTTTGTACTCAAATTTCCACTTTCTTCTAGTAAATTTCAGTGTTTTTATTGCAAATTTTCAAACTCAAATTTCAAAACGTTTTCTAGAAAACTTCTGAAATTTTTTGACTGAAATTTAGTTCCCCCTGCCCCTTCTACCACAAATTGTAGGATAACGTAGTAGGGCATTTATCATAATACAGTTTTGAGTGGAGTTACCTTGAGTTGAAATTCTTTTTTAGATGCTACGGTGGGTTCAGGGCTGTCACTGTGGTCCTCATCGCTGCATTCTGAGATGAGGTTGACAGGGGGCGCTAGGCAGTAGACTGGCAGTTGGTAGCGATTCCCCAGTTCGTCGTAACATTCGGTCAGAGTCCCTGTTAAAGGAAGGGAGAAAACAAATGTCTAAAGTCTGTAAATGTGAGGAATCGTCCTGATGGAGACGGGCCCCACCGTGCGGCAGAGTGATGCTGGCTCCGTCTACTATAGCCTGGGCCAGCTCGTGGTCGTTGCACTCCAGGGCCACGGCGGCGGCCTTCAGCGCATCCCAGATCTCCTTCCGGCCCTCGAACGCCGGCGCCGTGTCCCAGAACTCGTCTCGCTTGCTCCTCAGCTGTCCCTCAGTCATCGGGTAGTCGCTCTTCCACTTGGGACGGTCTTTTTTCAGCGGCTCGTTCCGTCCTGGGAGAGGGAGAACGATAAAATTTAACAGCAAGAAAAAAATATTTATGCAGGACACCATTGGCTGAAAACTTTGTTACATAACAAGAAACTTCAATGAACTCTGTTACATCTTTGCAGTTGAATCATTTCATGTTTAGATAATTTACGTCCTTTGGTATTGGATGTTGTGCATCTAGAAGGATTTCTGCTATTTCTTTTGCCCTTTTCTTTTTACTTTCTAACAGTTGTTAAGATGGGTAGCCATGGCAAGTTTTTTTTAACAAGAGCAGCTGATTAGAATCTCAAAACCTCAAATAATATTTGAACTATGACCCAAGTACCTCAAATTCAAAAAGAAACAGCAAAACCAAATGAGGTGGATGATGTCATCTAAGACATGTTATTGTGGAAGAGTGCCTCCAACGCCTGAATATCCAGCTGTTAGCATGTCATGAGATTGTCACACAACAAGTCTTCAGTCAGAGGCCTCTTCAGATTCATTGGACAACTGACTGCTACTGGAGTATTTTTGAACTGAATTCAGTTAATTAGGATTTTTGTGACAAATGAAAGTTCAACGTTATTGTACTCTGATGCCCCTAAATAAAATCCATTGCAATATTTGTGTGTAATTTACTCTTGGCTGATTTATGCTCCTTTTTACGTGCTTGTCAATTTAGTTGGACATCCATGTCCTGCAATTGTTTCCTACTTTTTATAATTCCCTGTTGACAGACAGTACTTATAAAAAAAAAAAAAAAAAAAAGTTTTATAAGCCATTCCCACTTTAGACTTTACATTCTACAAATATACACTAGTTTCCATCAAATCCCAGTAAAATAGAAACTGTGGCTTGCAGTTGTAGCACGTCAAAATGTGAAAAACCTCAAGGAGGCACAAATATTTTTTCAAGCCAGTCAGCCACATTAGCTTCTAACAAGAACATATTTAAAGAGCCTGAATGAGCTCTGCCCAGTTCCCTATGAACACAATTTGATTGTATTTGCATTTTAGGGCTTAAAAAAAAAAAAAAAAAAAAAAAGACTTTAGGCTTAGTATTGAAACATTCGCAAACACAGGAAAGCACTGCTCCATTATACCAGGTTGGACATAGTAAGAGTGAATAATGTCTGATAACTGGACGATTTAGTGAACCTTTGGTGAAAAGGATTCTGGGTTTGAAGAGCATGGAAATGACTTTTTGTTCAGATTGCAGATTTTTCGCAGGCAGACATGAACCCACAGCATATGACTCAATTTAACAGCAATAAAAATAAATTAAAATAAATAAATAATAATAAAAAAAAAAAAAACCCTGGCAGGAAAGAGAAATCTGATCTGTCACCAGAGACAGGAAACACTCCCACCACACACCGACGTGTAGTCCCAGTCTAAAATTAGCAGGTGCTGCAGAGCTTGCAATATGCATGAAGGATGTGTACCCTGCGTGTGTGTCTGTGTAACCCTACCTGTGTCGTCTGCCATCGGTTTCAACACAAACGCAGGAACGACTCAGACATTCTGCTGCTTCCCATTGTTTACTGAAGCTCCTAATGAAATCATACCTTCCTCTGAAAATGTACATTGTTCCTCAAATTTTTGTTGAAACACATGGCTTTTGTACTGCAATCTCAGAAAGAAAAAGATCTCTGTACTCTTAAATATGAAGTATTTAAGGGGACATGCTTCAATTACAGATGGGAGTCACTGGTTGGTGTGTAAAATATAAATTAGAAGAGTGTGAGATGAAAACCACTGCCTCCATTTAGACTATATATGATAATTCAAATTTAAGACCTTTCTAAGACTATTATGAATGGAATTTAAAACCTATATCTTTAAAGAAATTTACAAACTTCACAGCCAACTGGTAAGAAATTTGCACTTGCCTGAGATAGACACAACAAAGCTAGCTAGCAAGGATGTGTTAGCAGTCAGTTAGCAGTAGCCTCAACTGTCTTGAGTTGGAGAACCCAAGAACTACGACTGAGTGCAACTCAAACTTTTGCCCGACAGAAAAGAGAAAAAAAATAATAATAATAATTACATATATAAGATTAGTCCCATCAAGACAAAAATTAAAACCGATAATTAAAATATTAAAAGACCTACTTACTTTTTAAACGAATTTAACACTTTTTAAGGATGTGCAGAGACCTTGAGTGAGAAATCATCTGTTCATCAGAATCTAACAATTTTCAAAATGACTGCCTCTGATCAAATATATAAAAGTTTTTCTGCCCATTTGGTAAACTCACCATACCAAAACACTACCAGACTGCCTGACAACAACTTTCTTATGAATTGTGGGAGTTGGATCGGTTAGAGTTTCAACAATTGCGTCCAGGAACCGTTGAAACAAAGAGCGCCAACTGTCACCCATTCTGATGAATGTATAGATCCAGAGGCCAAGTTGGTGGATAACAGGAAGTCTTTCTGCCTGCATGTGTTATGAAAGATGCAGGACATGGAAATATTGGCAGGATAATCTACTGCTTTAACAAGAAATAGACAGCCGGTAGAGGCTTCCAAACAAAGACTAATACACTTTATTGGTGCAGATATGGAAATTTGACCGCAAACAGAGCTGAAATTAAATTTCTATTTTATTTCAGCTCTGTAAAAAAACGGGGTAAAAAAAAATTTGGTGCATCTATTTATTTAGAGTTGATGTGGTTAGAAGATAAATAAACTGTTTACTCAATGTCTGTGTATACATCGTTGCATTTTGGTTTGTAATTAGAAATCCACATCAATTTTGGGAGATTGGTTTGACATGCAAGTGTTGGCCAATCACCAATCTTTTTCATTGATCTTATCTACCTCTGCAAAGGTCTGAAAAAACATCACTCCCTCACCAATCATGTCGTACAAAATTTCAAGCCAGAACACTTAGCGACACAAGAAAAGTTGAAAAAAGTTAAACTTTGTTTGTGTTGCCATTGCTAACACTACTATTTCTAACACAGCGATTGCTATTGCAGTGTCATCGCTATCGCGTCCCAGGTGATGGGTTCACCTTGAGTCGTTCGTCACACCACATGTCAAGCCCATTAGCAAATTTGTAGCTACATTTACCAACCTTTGAAACAAAAAAAATGGCATTGGCCAAAATCGGAATCGGCAGGTCAGGCTCTTTAAAGTCTGGTGATCGGCCAGGAATTG
>CAEFZY010032343.1:0-12032 GCA_903066815.1 Brachyrhaphis roseni
TATATATATATACCTGTTTCATGGTAGATTTGTTAATTTGAGGATATTAAAGACTGCTTGTTAAGATGCTTGTGAGCTGCTGGTGAGTCCTCTTTTGGCCTGAGGAACAGGTTAGGTTTTTCTGCCTGTTTGTGAGCATGTTCAATATTAGTGAATAAACACCCGGTTGGTCTGCACCTTATCTTTGCCTCAAGGCTCTGGCTTAATCCAGGCTCTAAAGGACATCCTGACATTCCGAGGGTGGCTGTAAACTCAAACTCTTTCATTTGAATCTTTAAATGACCATTTCCCCTTATTGGCTGACTTGCTCAAATGTATGAGAAGTGACTAATTTAATATTGTTTTGCTTTCATTGTGTGGAGGGCTAGACTGACATTTCAGTCAGTGAGTGGCTGTGTAACAAGGTTGGCATGGAATACTGTGTCAATTTTGCATAGATTGATAATATCCAATTCAGTCAGGGATCAATTCTGGCACTGCTGATTATTTTTTCTTCCACAAAAAATAAGAAAATATTAAATGGTAGAAGTCCACACTAGTCAAACTCTTTTCTAAATAAGCCACTCTTCGGCGTCTTTATTTTTTGCCTATTGTTCACCCTAAGGAGTTTGTTATGAACATGTTTTTCACAACCAAAAGTTTTTATTTATTTATTTTTATTCTGACAGCAAAAGATTAAAAACATGTCCCCCTTCTCTGTAAATAAAAGATCTGTGAGAGATTTAAATAAATTGGATCGATATATGTTTCAGTACAGAGTGATGGAATGTTTGATATGAAGATTTGAAATTAATTAAATAGGCTTTCTATGTTATTGCACAACAAATGAATAAATATGCCAGCTGTGGAAAAACAAGCAAATTATCTTCCAAATAATCCAAACAAGCGAGTGTCTTTTACAAGTTTATGGCTACATCTCTTTCAAAGTCAACATGTGCACAGCAACACAAAAAACCCTTTCCATATTCTTCTTTAATGTGACTGCTCTTTGTCACATACACCAGATTTTACTTAAGTGAAACCTAACAACACTTTTCTAAGGCTTAATGGCTTGTAAACCTACAATTATCTATGTGTACTTGCAAATGTAACAGCATGCACCCTCCTTCTCCCTGGTTGACAGTGGCTGAATTCAGCCAGGTGAAGTTGCAAAATAAAGTAGTAAGACATTTCAGTTCCAGTTGACTCAGTGGCACTCAGTGGCTATTCTTATGAGAAGATTTCCACACCTCCAGATAATCCCTCTCTCAGATAATGATCTTATTGGTCAGCCAAGCGACTTCCTTCCCATCATTCCTGACGGAGACATTTTCATCCACTTCTCCATCTGGTTAGAAAGTGACAGGAAGACAATTAGGTGGAGATGGGGAAACGATTGTAGAATGACGGCTAGCAATTATCTTGATTTTTTTATTTTTTTCAATTATAGTGATTTTACAAGAGTGTAATGATAGGGAACTTGTAAAGTAATTTAAGCCTGTGTTCAAGTTTCAACTGTCAAATAGATGCCTTCAAAAAAAATTTTCATCAAATGAATTATCTAAACACAAGAATGACTTGAAGAAAAAAACTGTTGCAAATTGCAGGAATCTGCTCGATATGTATTCAAGGCAATCTGCTTTGTGAATCCTGTGAAGAAACAAAACAGGTGGCAGGAACAAATACATTTACAAACAGAAAAGATTGAAGGCCTTCCCTCACCAGTCTTTTTTTTTCTGATTGTCCTTTCAGAAACATTGATGTTTTCTGTTCAAACAGAGACCTGTAGTAATTGCAATTTATGTAATATAACATTTAGGATTTAACAGAAATTTCTTACAGTATTACACTTGTCTGACCTTCAAGAGAACTTGCTGAGATATCCTCCCCACAGGGAAATTGTTAACAGTTTTTTTTTTGCTTTTTTTTTTTTTTTTCCAGTTGAGAAAAATCTTTGTAGATTTAAAATAGCTTCAAAGTGATCCTGTGCTCTACACAGATTAACAAGAAAAGCCTCTCGAAGGTGACTGCTGGAGATTTGTCTTTCTGGGATTGTGTTGATATAAAACCAAGAGCTGTGGCGTGCTGTGGTGGTGTAGGGGTTAGCGCGACCCACATTTGGAGGCCTTGAGTCCTCGACGCGGCCGTCGCAGGTTCGATTCCCGGATCCGACGACATTTGCTGCATGTCTCCCCCCCCCCTTCCTGTCAGCCTACTGTCAAATAAGGGACGCTAGAGCCCACAAAAAGCCCCCTGGTGGGGGAAAAAACAACAACAAAAAAAAAACCAAGAGCTGCAGACTGAGAAGCAGTCAAAAGATTTGCTTTCTTTGACAGAGCTTGGCATTTCTAAAGACCATTGTATTTGATTGCACCACCAGGTTGCCACTTATCCTCTTAATTGTAATAAAACCATAATAGGTGTACTTCATTTTCACATTCTTTTGCATTTTTTAAGTCTTTGCCAAGCACTTATAATACGTTGCAATTAGCTAATTTCATGATTATCTAGTTTCAGACTTCATGGTGACTTGATTTTTTTTTTGTTCTGTTATACAAACAGTGCAAGTGAAAGTTGATGCAGCATCATAATACATTTCAAGTTCATACGCTGACTAGGCTCGCTAAGCATCTTTTATTTTGCTTTGTTTGAGCCACTCAGATTTGGATTTGCGTATGTGGCAAGGGGCGTGGATCAATGTCCTTCTGCATATCCTGAGTGCACTTAAACTGAGGGTCACAAACTGATGGTGAGACATCCCCTTGAGTATTTGGTAATGGAGAGTAGTTATAGCACATTGTGCTCATCTTGTATCAGCAGAGCAACCCCAGGCCATCCCACTGCCACTGAGTGATTGTACATGTGAAGTTCTTTTTCTGAACTTCTGTTTTATGACAGAAATAATAGGACACACACCGTCAAGTATGTCTCATAAGTACACAGAATGTCTCCACGAAGGTCTTGATACTTATGAAGATGTTTTTTTTTCCTTCTTATTCTTTCAAATGACAAGCTACTTTTGGTCAGCAGTGGTTTTGGTCAGTCTCTTTCTCATTGCTAAATTATGAACGCTGACACTGAACACTGAGGTAAGTGAGAAGAAAGCATTATAAAGTAAAGGTTTCCTGGTAAAATCAGCCCTCTCTAGTAAATAATTTGAGGATAAATTGGCTTCTTTAATTTGTGCCTGTCGTTCACCCCAGGGCGTTTTTTGAGAATGAGTGTTTTGTTGCATATGAGGTTATGTGTGGCAACAGATAATTAAAGACATTTCCCACAGGGTCGGTGGGAGTTTTAATTAAATAGACTGGACATGTCTCAAGATGGAGTGATTGTTGATATGAAGATTTGAAAGTAATTAAATAAGTTTTCTAGATTATTGTACAACTAATGAATAAATATGCGAGCTGTGGAAAAACAAGCAAATTATCTGAGACAAGTGAAGCATTGATATTCTGGGATTTTTGTAACTCTACCAGACTTATCCCTATTCTTTGTCGGCACATCCTTACGATGTGGTTTATTTTTCAGGGACAACATCATCAACTCAAACCAAAAAATTAAAGGAAATGTTAATTTTGATTTTATAAAACAGGAGTAGAACATTTTCATAAAAATGGTGTTGAAATAAAAACTTCTCAATTTCTGATAAAAATGCATAGTCTGGTGGTATTTGGTTTCTTTTAGCCTATTCTTGGTGTCAGACAAGCTCTATTTAAGTGATTTCTTAATTCTACAAGTCTGACAGCTAGGTGTCCTTAATGAAATTATACACATACACTGCCACTCATTGCATCCCATGTTTAAAAATCAGACAAATATGTACATTTGAAAAATACACAGCTATTTCCACACATTGGTTTGTATTTATCATAAAAAACTGATCTTTTACTCTCACAGACCAAATTGCATTTCCTCTGAACTCCCTGTGGTGAACTAAGAGACAAATTAAAAAAGCCAATCTACCAGATAATTGCTGAAGCAACTGATTTCAAACAGGTTTGAACAAGATGTTTTGTTGCTTAATGACACTGCCCCCCTCCCACAATGCATTATATTTGTGTTACTGAGAGCAATAATGTCAAGTTTCACTGCATCCCTCAACGAAGCCAGTCTTTTACATGCTCAGTGAATACTCAAGGGAATTTGCTAAACTATTCAAACTTGATGACCAAAAAACAAAGGCTTAACAGCCTACTTGAAAAGCTGAATGGAAACGACAAATGAGGCAGCTGTGCAAAAATGAGTATAGTATAAAAAGGCATTTTTACTTCCAGTCTGTGAAGTTTTATGGGGACATTTCCAAACAAAATGCGGGATTTATTATTAAACACATTGGAAGATTGCTCATAAGAAACTACATTTTACAGTAGGAAATTGAAATTTTGCTTGGAAAAAACTTATTTTCTCTAAAAATGACACGGCAAGACCACTTATGTGGTCATCTGCTAAAGGCTAGATGTCTTTTATTTTATTCTAATACCTTATTTGGTTCGGACGCATAAACCGTTCAACTTTAAGGAGTTGTACCCTCCTTTTACTATGGCCATTGCATCACTATCCAAATATTGCAACTTCTAGTTCAGAAAGACCAAACAGTGAAAAATATTTCTTGTGGAAAAAAAAAAAGACTTTGAAAGATCAAGTAACAAATTGACTGAAAACCAGGAGAACTGGGAGTGGCTCAGCTTATCTAACATTGCCCTCTCAGCCACTCCTCTGTGATGGACAGGAGACTTAATTAGTTTATTGACTAAATATTTTGTCCCTGTCTGTGCTTGTGTCACACCGTATGAATAATTTACAAAATGTGCCATTTGTGGATGTTAGTAGTAACTTAGTAATGATTTCTTTCTTTCTCTCATACTGTTGACATCAGCTTGATGGTTTTTCTCTCTGCCTTTGTGTCAGCTGATAAGGAACATTGATTTTAAACCCCTTAACTGACACTGGTGTCATGTGTTAATGTGAGTCTTTGTTATTTCTCGCTTTTAATCTAAATAACTTTAAAATGCATTTTGTATGAATGTTGCTATGCAAATAAACTGACTAGTAATTTTATAAAACGTTGTCTCCCTTCCGTCAGCTGACCATCAGTCCACAGCAACAGGTGGAGTGGGGCGTGGCACAGTGGCAGTGAAGAGGGTTGTATAGTATTGAGTGCCATACATGGCATAAAATAACTAAGCTGTACAAATGAGAAAATAACAATTTAGCTGTTTTTAAAAAGAGGAACTCTTTAAAAGGTAAAATTATAAAAATCCTTATTGACTTTGGTAGTCTCAAAGTTTTAAAAATATTTTAAGTGTTAACAGGGTGCATTATATGTGTAATAGTAGCCTACTTTCATAACTGTGCAATGTTACAGGTTGCCATAGCAACTCAAACAACTGAGCAAAGAAATGGTCCGTCCCGGAAATCTGTTCGACGTTCCTTCCGCTGCCGTAAAGAGTTGTGGTGAAACATCATTAACTCAAACCAACTCAAATTTAGTTCCGCAGGTGTTGTAAATCAGCTGAGGTTTAGCGAAACGAGACACACGGTGAAAGTTTTGCATTTCTAAGTATTAGGTCTTTTTAGAGTGGCAACAAATGCGAGGAGCTACTGCTGACAATATACTAAAGTCAAGAAAGGAACTGAACTATACCGGCATCAACAAGAAGCTCATGACAGCGGGTGCACGAGGAGGAAACTTCGCAGTTGAGCAGAACAGCCTGTCCTGGTGTGTTAATAATCATGGACGCCGTTGTGAAATTCACAAGCCAAACCCAAGGGAGAGACCGTATATTCAGGTGCGCTTTTCATTTATCAAGTTGGCCAGGCGTATTTCTGAAAATAATAAATAGTAATAATAATAAATCTGACAAATTGGTGATATTGCTTAAGTAATACATTTAATAACTTTTCCTGTGTTGTTTTGGCTTTCAGAGCTACACAGTATGCCTGTGCACTGTCAATATATTTACTACGAAACAAGACTGATAGAAAGGACCTGGTGGCCAGACTTAAAAGTTTGGAAAATAATATAAGTGCTGGACGAAAATGTAAGTATAATCGTTAAAAAGCAATAAAAAATGTGTATTGATTAAAATGTTTTAATGCATTTCATTATCATTAGACAACTTTCAACGTTTATCAATTAATTTAATTTATGAAAAAAAAAATATCCTTGTCTATAGTGTCCCTTTTGCATGTGTGACTCATGTCCTTATGACAACAGTAATTAGTGTTTTGCTCAAAGTTTTACATATTTGGAAATGTTAAACTTAAGACATTTTCATAATTATGAGTTAATGAGCAGTGTAAAAAAAAAAAATCAAGCGTTCTTCCTTTGTGCTTTCTGGGATTTTAAATACTTAGTATGAGTTGTTTGACTTCAGGGATTTTAAAGCCTGGTAAAATACTTTTAAAAAATACAAGGGGTGAACTGAGATTTTTAAGACTTTAATATATAATGTCTCAGTTCCTTCAGGAATGTGCAAAAGACAAGATACAGGTTTGACTTGGAAATGCCTGGAAGCGAGGTCAGGCGATAAAGATATAGCATTTCCTGTTTCTGCTCTTGTGGAACCTTACTAAGTCCAAAGCTGGGCCTCAGAGGGGTACACTATTGATGCACCGCTTAATTATCGCCTCTGCATCTTAGCTGCCACCGCAAGTCTCTGCTGCTTTGGCAGCCTGACTTACTAACTCAGAGACACTATTTTCTCATAATTTCTTAGAAAAACATTTTGGTGGAACATTTATTTGGAACAATGTCCCTGAGAGGATCTGAAAGCAGGAAAGTTTTGCTTCAAAAGTGCTGTAGAGTAGACATGCGAAGATACTGCATGAATGTCAACCTTGACCTTTGTGCTACAGAATTGCTAACATGCTAAACTTGCATAATTTGTGTAGCTGTATGGTAACCCGTTGGATGCTTGTGGACTGCTTATAGCAGAATGTTCACTTCATGTTTCTCTTGAATTCATTCCTGCTTTCATTTCTGCCTCTTTTGTCAGTTCTCAGGCTAGGAAATGCAGCCAATTCCATTGTGGCTGCTAAACAAACCATGCAACTCTCTGACCGACTGCTGGGCCTGTGCCTCACAGTGGCCAACATCAACCGGGCCCTCTACTTTATCTGTGATAATGTAGTGTGGGCCAGAAATGTGGGCCTTATCCGCAGCATCGACAAGGAACGCTGGAGCATAAATGCCTCTCGCTACTACCTCTTTTCATTAGTGATGAATCTGACCCGAGACCTATATGTAATTCTTCAGTTGATGCAGCAGAAAGGGAGAGATAACCGC
Organism: Brachyrhaphis roseni; assembly: GCA_903066815.1. NCBI lineage: Eukaryota > Metazoa > Chordata > Actinopteri > Cyprinodontiformes > Poeciliidae > Brachyrhaphis > Brachyrhaphis roseni. The sequence goes on from CAEFZY010032343.1 coordinate 7,271, forward strand.
TTCAAAAGCAAAATGAACCAGCAACTCAGTGACTGTCCTGATGTAGCGGAAACCGTTATTCCTGAGCTGGATGCCCTTATTTTCCTGCTTCTGGAGACTCTGAGATCAGAACCAACTGTTGCCTTGGACACTGTGAAAAACATCTGCGATCTCTTCATTCCTTTAGATAGGCTGGGCATTTACAAGTCAAGTGGAGGAGTTGTTGGATTTTGTGGGCTGATATCTTCCCTGATTGGCATTTTAACCCTCGCACGACCCACTTTGAGGATCAAACCCTGATAAGGAGGGTGGAGTTTGACCAAAGGTTTAAACAGATCAAGGGTTTAATTTTAAATGACACAAGCTAGCAATAACAGATAAGATTATACATTTCAATGATAATTGTGTTGAGTGGTTTTGTAGCAGAATCTGGATTTACTTTAAGGCTTTCTGGCAATATTATAATTAGAAATGCATCAATCAAGCATTTCATGTCAGATAGCAATTTTTACTTTTTTCTGAAGTCTAACCTTCCGATTGAGATTTTTTTTTCATCAAAGAAGAAGGTACATTAAGGGATTGCAGGAAAATTATTTAGCATATCAAATCATGTCCCTAACCTATGTGTGATTTTAATATTCTCATAGGAAGTACAAAGTACCTTCTACTGGTTGATCCCTTACAGATTAAAATTTTGTGAATGCATTTAATGACCAGTAGAAAAGTTCAGGTTTGACCAATAATCAACGGACAATTTTCTTTTTCTGACTGACTAACTGGTGCATCTCTAAATATAATGAACAGCAGCCTGCTGTAGGAAATACTTTATGAGCAACCTAAGATCAAAGACTTGACTTTGTTACATTCCTGCTTTCTACACTACCAGCCGTTTCACAACTGTTAGACTCCCAAGTAATATGAAACAAAAATTGTTTATATTGCAGGGTTGTTCATGTGCTTTCAAAAATGTTGAATATTTTTATTTGTGGAATTGTTTGAAGATTACTGGTCATCTGGCCTTTTTATTATTTCATACTTTTGAAATATATTGGGTTTTATACATCACCTAATTACGCAAGATGTTTTGTCCAGACCAGGTAACAATTTGTACCCGCATTGGTGACTTGTGATTAACAATTGGTACATAGTGAGAAAATAGGATTCTGTGACTCAAAAAAGTAAGATTAACAGAATGTTACTGTTATTTGATTTGATCAGAGGTCATAAGCTTTTTTTCCTCAACGATCAACCACGAGAGATCAGTACTAGAGCTGCAGAACATTTAGAATTATGTAAACTTTTTAAAAGATGTTTTAAAATCCAAGGAAAAGGGATGACGAGCTAATTTATCTCCATAATTGATCAAGAATGTTTACCTTCTTAGAGAAGTGAACTGTTGTCCAAGTATTGACTAGAATAGTTTGTTTGCCGGTACGAAAGGGAAGAAAGTTGAGATGAAATAAGTGGCTACATAATGGGAGTACAAATTGAGTGTTTGTTATTGTTTTGTGATAAAATGCTGCTCATTTGATATGACTGAAGAGTTAGTGGCTTCTCTGTCAAATGAGGGAAAACATTTAGATTTTAATGTGCTACTAAAACAATCTGCTGGACTTCAACTATAAATACTGTTGATGAGGTTTACTCGAAGAAAAGTGATACAGGATTAAGAGGAAAAACTTTGCATGGCCATTTTATTTGTTCAAGAAGAGTTTGAGCTGCAAATACTGGGAAATCTGTTGTTTGCAACTAAATGTAATGGAATTTTCTCCATGCAACATGTTTGTCTTTCAGAAGTAGTTACACTGCCCGCTTTAAGACAAATGAAAACTTGTACAATTGAAGAGCTTTTTATTTTCAGTTTCACTCAGACAACAATACATTTTTTTTTGTAAAAGATTATTCTCAAGAGATGTTATATTCATCCAGATATTGCAAAAATACAGTATATTCCATTGTCTCTTTCACAATGGTTTAGTTTGGCTGTGCAAAGAGCGAATGAGCAATGCACAAAATAGTCCCTCAAAACATGTACAGTCATTAAAAGCAATAAATAAATTTGCTCCAAGCAAATAAAATGCAATAATATATAGTTGACAAAAGGTTTTATTTCACATTTCCACTGGTGTGTTATTGTTTCCAGTACCAGTAATCTATTAAAACACACCTCAATGGAAAAATGTGGAAGCAGTTTGCCAAGCTGGAAGATGAAATTAAACTGAAACTTAGACTGTTGCTTCAAAGCACATTTAAGCAGACTTGGCTTTGAGTTGATATCCAAATAGGTCTTCAATCCATAAGACCAAGTCTGTATTACTGGAAAACTTTGATCTAATTTATTAAATATGCCTGTGACAATAGTTTGTGCATTTAAAGAGGCATCTTTTGAGATTATGTAAAAACAGAACAAAGCACTTTTAAAAAGTGGCAACAGTGTGAAGCTAAAGATTTTTAATTACTGCTGGCAGTTTTTCTTTTCTCCCATAGGACAATAACTGTATGATGAATCTTCCTGCTCTCTGAGTGAAAAGGCACCTTCAGTAGTTAGCTCCTGCAACAGGTAAATAAGAAAAAGATACATAGGAATTTTTTTCACAAATGGTACACATGTCCTTCTGATACTGTCACAGGTTATCAGTTTTTTTTCCCCTCGTGTAATATTACTTGTACTATGTCAGAGGTACATATTTGTCTGACATATTTCAGAGGTACATATTTGTCTGACATATTTGTGCCTCTGACAAATATGTCAGAGGTACAAAATGGTTTTAAAATGTATTGCTTTCAGCAAACTACGGTTTGAAGAGTCTCATTGTTGCTCTAACCATGTTCAAATCTCAACTTTTTAGTAGAACACTGCAAAATCCCAATAAATTTTGGATATGCACTTAAGTTGTGCTTATGCATTTTTTTATATACCTGTTTATTTATTTTTTTTATGATTTTTAGTATTTGAAACTGGTTTATACTTTGTGGGATTACAGTTGTTTTTCCTTCAGTCGTCAGTGCCAATACTTTTTTTGTTATTTCATATGTGCTCAAACAGAATAACTATTGTTACTGATATCCTTCAAATGTATCAGAGTATCACATTTAAAAATGTCTGTTTGATAGCAGAAAAAAAACAAACAAAAAAAGCATTTGGCCACTAAACTTTTGGCAAAAGAACTGCTGCACAAAGAAATCATCAGAAGCAAAGTACAGATTCCTGCAGGTGTTCTGTGTTTTTGCATCTCTGACAGAACTGGATGGTAGTAAAAACTCCTGTACAGTTTGTGATTATCACACAGACAAGAAGACAACAAATGATGGAAAAAAAATTAAGACATAAGTACATGGCACAGACTGAAATAAAACAGACAACTTCAACACAACAAATAACCAGTAACCAAAATTACAATTGGACTAAAAACCATTTATAGAAATGATCTGAGAACACTGATTTTTGCAGGATAAACCAGGAGCATTTGGGAACATGGGCAACTAGGAAAGTTGGAAATGTCTGACATACAGTGCATGTCAAGGCAAGTGTTAACTTCATTCATCCATTATAAGTCACTTTTAAGACAATATGTGTGAGTACTGCTACTATAATGCAAATGCTTAGAGAAAACTACAAATATTCCAATTTCTACATCAGAACTAGAGCTTGTTCAGGTAAAATTAAAAGCACAGGTTGTGACCGATCAGATGAACATTGATATATATCAGAGTGTCTAAAATCTTGATGTGGATCCCTTTTGTGTTCTCACTAGTCCTTACAACCAACTTAAACCAAGCAATTTGGGCATAAAAAACCCAGAGGACCAATCTCTTGCAAATCCTTAAATTACACACTTTAGTCACATTTGTCTGAATAACACCTTAATGTAACGCTCATAGAAGCTAGTAATGCATTGATTTTAGCCTAACTTTCTATTAAACTTAAGTCAGGGCCTTAACAGCAGTAAAATTACACAATAAAATGATCATCCATCTACAGTGTGAACAGCATGATTTCTATGGAAGTAAAGCTATGGACAGAAGATTTCAGAGATGAATATGTTGATAATTTCATATTAAAAGGCAGTTCATGGCACTGTAGGCTACATTTGTGAAACTGACTCTAAAAGTGCACAGTACTATGTGAAATCCAGCAAATATACAGTGGAACTACTTTTGTGGAACCAATGTGATTTTCATCAACATAGTTTTAATCTGCTTTTTGACATGAACCATGAGTTACACCATATGTTCGTATCCACCCAAGTGACCCACACATACAAAGAAATGAATTATGCAAGTCCCTGAATAAGTTATGTGAAATGGAATGACATTGAAAATGTCACTTGAAGAAAATTAAGTTCATAAATGCATGAATAGCAGAGAAAAATACTGCTTTATCAGTGGAAATTAATATCACTAATAGCATAGTCCTGACATTGGCTGCTAAAATGTTTCTCATTACCAAGAAGCATGTTATGATGGGTAAAAACTATTGCAAAACATTTAGATGACAGCGGTTACAGACATTTGGGTAACGCTTTATTTGACGTGTTGTGAATAAGATTTTCATGACACCGTCGTAAACGTGACATAACACCCATCATGAACATGAGTAAGTCTTCATGAATATTTATGTTGTTATAAAGTGTCATTTGGTAAATCGTGACACTTTTAATACAAAGTTGACATTATTCAAAATGTCTTCATTATGACAACTTGATATTAACCAAGAAATCATGATCTGACATAAATTTGTTATAAAAGTATTACTGATTAAACTTTAGCTTTAATAACATAA
>CAEFZY010032348.1:0-17615 GCA_903066815.1 Brachyrhaphis roseni
TTGCCATGGTTGTTTAAGAAATGAGGAGTTACTCATTGCATCAGCTGGGGTTAAATAACTTGTTGCCAGCTGAAAGATAATCGCCTATGCAGTAATTATCCAACAGGAGGCTTGTACCTATTTGCTTAGTTAAATCCAGGTGGCGACTTTTATTTTGGCCAGGCATTGTATTACTGACTGAATGAGGAAAAACAAAACACATTCATTCCAGTTGAAACACACTGAACTGCCTTCACAGTTCAGTGTGAAGGCAGCGATTTACATAAATTTTAATTCTTACTTTGAGGTAACTTACAAAGATTTTCTGAAATGTATGATTTTTATAACCAAAAATAACACAAAAGTTAACATTGCACAGCATGGCACCTCATCTGGAGACAGGCCAGTAACTAGGTAAGTGTGTGTGTGTGTGTGTGTGTGTGTGTGTCCACGCAGCCAATAAACAGGGCTCTCCCTCAGCATGAGGTTCCTATGCACAGTGCTGAGTGATGAGGCTTGAATCTGTCCTAACAGCTGTTCTGATGCTGAACGCCAAAACTAAAATAAAGCGAAAATAGAGACAAAGATGCTCCGGATGTGAAATGAGTCAGTCAGTCTTTAAAATGCCAGGAGCAGAAATGAGAGGCTGCAGACTTCTGGTCTGATCAACAAAGCGTTTCAGCACCAGTGTTGTTGGCGCAAGGTGAGCTGGACCCACAGGTTCTGTCCATCTATTTACTCATTTATATGTCTGTCTTTAAGAGTTTTTCATCCTTTTAATCTTCCTTTTGTTTATCCAGCTGTTTAGTTATCTTTTCCTCCAGAGTGTCGGCACATCCTTAAAAAGTCTTAAACTTTATGTATCAGTTTTAGCTTAACCACTGCTCTGTTTATGTTGGTTTTCTCCAGTCCTTTTTTTAAATTTCATCTCCAGTGGTTGGCGAGTAATCGATTCATCAGGATTTCAGCCCTTGTCACATGTAGGGTCATTTTTGAGCGTAAATTCTGGCCAGTATAGCTTCATAAAGGTATATTCTGTGCTGTGTATTGTAAGCCTGGCGGGCCACCAGGCTTTGCTTGCTGTCCCATCAGGCACAAAAAGTGATGTTTTTTTTTATTTATTGGATGACTCAATGAGCTGGGTGTGTGGGGGCGCGCACCAATCGCTCCGTTTTGTACCTCCCCTGTTGGCCTCGCACGCTATTATTTCTAAATTATGATGCCGACTCGTGCACCTCTAAATTTTTTTAACTTTTAATATCTTTTAATGCAAAAACACTGGGCTGCTGGTGGACTGCCCTGCCACCGGTCTACCTCTTTCAATTGGATAAGAGAGCGTCTCGCGCACATTGAGGATGAATGGACGTTCCTTACAGTAACATCAACCCACACTGCATCACTCAATGGAGTGTGAAGGTAAAAGTTCAGAGTTGTGGCATCAAAATTGTTGGATGTCTGAAAGTAACTCGAGGAAAAGGAAACCATAGAAGCACGGAAACGAAAGGCATTTTCTCTCTGGTGCAGATCATATTCTGGGAGATCTGACATCTGCTGGTGTCAGATTGTTTTATGTGGTTTCATCAGAATCCTGACCATCGGTTTCATTTAGCGAGTCGTCCCCGAACGCGGCTGCCTCCACAACCCGGCTGCAGGAAGTTTCCCGTGTTTCCTCTCCCGGTACACGTCACATTAAATCCAGCTTTAATACATTACACGCCGGATTACAGCGACGTCACTCCTTATTATCCCTTATTACTTGCAAGGCAGCGCTCCCCTGCAGCGGCCCCGGCTGCATTATGCACTCAGAGGGATTGTGACGAATGAAACAAAAAATAGTCTGAGTTCATTAAGGATTCATTCTGCAGCATCAGCAGATTGACCACAAAGGAGGGGAGGTGGAAGTACTGGATCAATGGCTGCTCTGCTGGTTTCCTTCAAGCTGTGTCATTATTTAAACAAATCGTTGCTTTCATCTGTGAAAACTTCATATTCTGACAGAAACCCGAGCGAGAAAAGGAAATATTTAACCGTTTCATTCAAGTTTTGTTTGTTAAAAATACTTTAAAAGCCAGTGGCAGATCCACAGTGAGTGGGTTTTACTCACCATATCTATTATTCATCGGTTTTCCGTTGAGTTGGTCTTTTCAGCGCTTCTTAGAGCGTTTAAGTTGTTTTGTAAAGGTGGAAATTAGCAATATTTGTCTTTCTTCTCGTTTACTGAGTTGGTAAAAAAAAAGAAAACAGTCTGACAGATGAGACTGAAACCAGATTATAAAACATTCAAGACTCAGTAGGAGTTTTTGGAGTGACTCACCAGAGGAAACTTTCAGCTGCGGCCCGGCGGACTCCCGTAGTTCTGGTTCTGCAGAACCGGGCTCACCGAGCCGGGGAGGGCGGGGCTGACATCACAGCTGGGAAAAGAGTCAATAATAATCTAATCTGAACTGATGGCTGAACTCATCAATTGTGGCGGAAAGGTAGGAATTGACACGATGTCATTGAAGCCACGCATGTTTTTGATGTATTGATCGTAGCAGGACATCTGATCAATTGATATCTAATTTCAGCCTCTGCATTGAGATTCGATTAGATTAGAAATATCTATTGTTGTGTTTTCAGTTTTTTACTTGTTTTGTTTTTTGTGCTGGGTGATATTAAACATTGAAATCTCAAGTTTTTTCCTACCAGATCTGATTCCCGATTCTGATAAAACATTTTTTTCCTCAATTGCTTCCTTTTCTAAAAAAGAAATGATGGAAAATATTTTCAAAAAGTAACTTGTTTCAAAGTTATGATAGTTTGATGCGGATGTGTTGAGTGTTTCTGTTAGGTATTGTCTCTACAACTTACACTAAAGTATAACTTCACAAGACGCTCAGCATTCTTCATTTTATTTTATTTTATTTTATTGTTATTTTTGTACTAGTTCCAATGGTAGATGAAATATCTATTTATCAGTAAATAATCTCCCACTGCAACTAGCACTTTTTTTTGGTCAAAATTAAGGAATTATTAACTTAAAACACTCATATCTTGTTGAAAAGTTACTTAAGTAAGTTATTTTTTTTTAATATTTTAAGTGCACTAACATACCTGCACTAGAAAATAGGCCAAAAACACTTTGTAAGATTTTGTGTTTTTGCGGCTCACCCACTCCGGCGCCTGCTGTGTCATTTGTTTGTGCAGATTTAAAGCAGCCTTCCTGTCAGCAGCAGAGCACTTCCTGTTCCAGGTGGTGGGGTGGGAGAAGGGGGAAGGTGCACTTCAGCTTCCAGCGGGGTAAAAACTCCCATCAATACTGGAGTGCTGTGAGGATAGTTTGCTCCAGACTCCTGAGGATACACAGTTGCTAATGGGCCTTCTTTACGACGCTCGCTCTGCATCGGGTTTTTTTTGTTTTTTTCCCATGAGTTACTTAAAAATGGGAGACAATTTCCACCACAGCCTCCTCGATAAAAGAGGGGAGAGGCAGTGCAGCGTCCGCAAGCCTCTTCTTCTGCTTCCCCCCAACGCATTGATGCAGAGGTTGTTTACTCCACAGGTTATTTTACCTCCTGCCGTTATGATGACTCATCAGTGCAGAGTGTGTGTCTCACCAATCGGCATCAGATTGGGACAAACACACAACTGGATTCAAACTTGGGAAAAACTGAGAAATTGAATCAAAACCTTCAACAAAGATTGACCAGTTGAGCTTAGGGTGTGGCGATAATCGACAGTAATCACTAGAGGTGAGATACTTCCTGTTTCAATATTGATACCAAGTAAATACACGGACCGTATCGCCAATACCGATACTAATACTTTTTAACAAAGTTTGATATATCAGTAAACTTCTCACCTTTGGGTGCTTTAGTACACTGAAAAAACATACAGGTAATCTTACCAAGTTCTTTTTTTTCTTTAAGTTTTTAGTTCAAACATTTTTGTACACTTGAAATAAGACACAACTAACTTACAAGTAGCTTTCCAGCAATAATTGGGAGCTTGTTATAAGTGAATAATTCCTGTAATATTGATAAAGCAGTACTAGTTGCACTGGATTATTTAACTTGCAAGACATTTTTAATATGTCAAAAGTGAAACAATCTGCCAGTGGAACTGGTACAGTTTTATCAATATTACAGGAATTACTCACTTAAAACAAGCTCCTAATTCTTGCTGAGAAGTTACTTGTAAGTTAGTTTTGACTAATTTCAAGTGCACTAATGTAGCTGCACTAGAAAGTAGAACAAAAACACTTGGTAAGATTATGTGGTAAGATTTTTTGCAGTGTGGACCTTCATTTGAATTATTTTTGTTCAAACCTACAACAGAACTTTATAGCTATTTAATAAATGTTTTACTAACATCAACATGATTTGTGAGCAAATCAAAACAAAACAAGAAAATTAAGGTCGGGTTGAGAAACTACGATACAAAAATAGACAAGTTTCAAGATGGAATCTGAAACTGAAGTACCAAGCACAGCACGCTAATATTGATCCGATACTGATACCAACTTGGTATCGATATATTGGATCATTCTTCCCACCCTTGTAATTTCAAGGAAAAATTGTTAATAAAAGAAATTAAGAAGTTTGCTTAAACTAATACTTGTTTAAAACACGTTTTGATTTAAATTCAGCCTTTAGCCATCTATATATTGGTCTGTTGCGTCCCACATGTTAGTCTGGTAACATTGACCTCTTTATTGGACCTCGTCTGGCTGAAGTTCCTCAGATTTCTCTGTGAGGAAACCAAATGCTCTCTTCTAAAGACTTCAAGGCTTCCTGTCAGATTTAAAAGAAAATAATTCAGTTTCCTAACAGCCACTTGAAGGTTCAGCACCAGAACTGATGGGTGTTAAAAGCTTTAGCCTGTCAGAAAAAGTTTAAGTCCGGGGTTTAATAGGCCATAGCACATTTGTCCACAGGGTAGTGGGAGGTTTTTCACAGACCTGGACATTTTCTTTTGTCTGTCTGTCAACTAGTTATGGAGATCTCATCAGGTTGTTGTCTTATGTGGAACACAATCAGTTTCTTTACGTTTTAAGGGCTTGACATACCTTCAACCTCATGGAAAATCACCTATTCATTCTATTTTAGCGCCGCTAACAAAGCACTCCAATCACACATACCGTTTTCACCACGGCCTCCTAGGGGGCGATAATGTGCTGATATGTTTACACAGAAGAAGAGAATGTTGATTCAGTTTTTGTTAGATAAATAATCCACACGTAGGAAAACAATATTTCTCTCCTCACAAGGTTTCTTTGAAACTAGTTCTTTTTTGTTTTGTTGTTGAATCTGTGTTTGCTGCCACCCTGTGGATGGGAGTGTTATTGTCATTAGCTTTGCCTCCATTACAAATGTGCACAAAGGTTTCTCAATATGTTTGTCTGTCAGAGTTTCACAACTGTAACGTTTTTGTTAAATAAGAAACATGATTAAAATCATGTTTTTTTTATGCGATAAATCATTTAAAAACATCATCCTCCGATCACTTCCTGGTGATTCCTTCTTTATGGTTTCTGCCAGTGGCAATATTCAGTTGTTGATTGTGTGACTTGTGTGCCGCGAAAAATTTGTATTTTAAAAGAAATACATTTTTATATGACCAAAAACCTCATCGTGGCAGCAAAACTCATCAAAAAGTCAAAATTGGTGCGATTCCATTAAGCAAATTTACTTTCAAAATTTTAAATTGTGTCTGAAACGCGGCTACTGCGAGATCATATCCAAAAATCTGGATTGCATATTTCATATGGCATAATTACTGATAAGAAAACGCACACAGTTTGGATCCAGTGTTGTTTCGGTCTCATTATCCAGCTCCAGTCTCTCCAGTTTGCTAGTTTTACCAAACTGAACGGATTCTATAATGTCTCTACTCCACATTTCTACAGCACTGGTGACTGCCTCCGCAGTGCCATGATGTATTTATGATGCTGTGGAGCTTTATGTAGCCTTCATCTGAAATAAGTTTTAGTGGCTGATAGCTTCACCTCCGCGCCGTCCCCGTCCTCCGGGTAAACACGGGGACGGATGACTTTTATGCACGAGGCCCCTGATCTTCTTCAGCTTGTCATGCAGTGCTGGTCCTTTGAGTGGGCTTCTGCTTTGTTGAAAAGAGCAGGACACGTCACTGCAGGCCTCCTGTCTGTTGTTACACACACCGTTTCCCCTGTGCTTGTAAAGATCTGCTAGAGGGGGGAAAAGCTACAAATGTCCAGATGTTTTACATGGTTGAAGTCCCCGACTACATCTAGAAAAAAAAGTCCCTTTTGATGCTTTTTGTTGTTGTTGTTGTTGTTCTTTTAGCCGTTTGTGTGCCGCGTCAGCACTTGTTCTTTGTTAGAAATGAACAGTAGCAGTCGGCACAACTCTGAACTCCTGGGGCTGATAATGTGGACCACATTTAGGCATTCCTCTTTTAAACGCACCTGAGCTCTCCATGTTTCAGTCAGGACAGAATCTTAGGAAGCCTCGACTGATGCTGTTAGGTTTTTACCTCTTCCATCAGATCAGGTAAAAAAATATTAAAACACATCAACATTTTCATAGTAAATCTTTTCTGATGTGGATATTGACATGACATTTTCGCCGCGTGTTGGTAACAACCAAAGTAATCCATACATAGAGAAAAAACAATTAAGTTCAGGAATTAAGCTGTGTTATAATGTGAAATGACTCACCTGGTTCAGTCCAAATTGATAGCCTACACTGCAAAAACGCAAATATCTTGGTTCACTTGAAATAAGACAAAACCGACTTACAAGTCACTTTTCAGCTGGAAACAGGAGCTTATTATAAATAAATAATTCCATAATATTGATTTTTATAAAAAGTACCAGTTCCACTTTTAGATCATTTTAATTACAACGTGGGAAAAGTGCCTGGTTAACTACATATGAAGGTACTTTTTCTTTCTAAAATAGAAAGGAATTATTTAATTAAAATAATCTCCTAAATTCTTCTTCTTAAATTCATGTATCAAAAATAAAGGCCCTATGATACCTTAAATTCATTTTTAAGACTTTATGCCTTAAATGCTTTAATCACAGGTCTTAAGTTTTGTCTTAATAGGACATTTTAATCTCATATTTGTATTTTGGGGCTTCCCAGGTGTATTTTTTTTCTCGTGGGACTTTTCTGTCAGGGAAACGTTTGTGTCACAGTCAGACGCTCACTGCTAACGTAGCGTTACTAGCTAGCCAGCTGTTTTGTGTCAGTATTTTTTAAGTGCAAATTTATGCACTTAAATTTGCATTTAAGTGCAAATTTAAGTGCATAAATTTGCACTTATAAAATGCAAATTTATGCATTTTTTTTAAGTGCATAAAAAAAGCACTTAAAGTTGGTTGGACGAAGCTCATACATTTATGTGAATATACAGGTTAAAATAACTTTGAAAAGTTGCAAATTAATGACTTCCAAATGGGGGTTTTTTCTACAACATTTCTGACATCCCAAAATTTTAGTTTTTTATTATTTATTTATTTATTTTAAACAAATTTTCAACTTTTCAAATTCATAAAATTCTACTTTTTTTTAGATAATTTCTGGATTTTTTTTTTTCTAGAAGATTTCTAACTTTTAAAACTCAGAAATGTCCATTTTTCCTAGAAAATTCCTGAGGTTAACCTCAAAATTTCTGAGTTTTTTTAAGCAAATTTTCAACTTTTCAAACTCAGAAAATGTCCTGTTTTTGGCTGAAATTTGTTCCTCTTTTGTCTATCCACAACAATCCTAATAAGCCATCATAATTGGTCACAACTTGTGTGATGCAAAGAAGTTTTTTCACTGCAGTTCTGTGAAAAAAAACTAATTTTGATACAGCAGAAAAAACCACCTTATCTCAGCGGCAAAACTCTATTGAAAAACGTGAGTTTTTTTTTTAAATTGACGTGTTTCCATTAAGCAAATTTAGTTTTCTAATTCCAATTTGCGCAATTATATGGTCAATGTAAACGCAGCGACATCTGAGCGCCACACTGCCGGACAGAGCATGATAAGAAAATAAAAAATAAATTAAAAAATATATAACAAGGCAGCCGACTGGAGGACAAACTTCCAGAGGATGAAAAACTTTGATGGAAAGCAAAGATGCGCTAAGCTGCTTTACGTCTCAGTCTAATTCATGAACGATTGTTTGATCATGAACAGTGAACGGCATAACTCATATTTCTCCCTCTCTCTCTCTCTCTCTCTCACACACACACACACACCCACGAGCGAGAGAGAGAGAGAGTCTGATCCAATTATCTTCCCACAATAATGCAGATTGCCGGCAAATTCTGATTAGGAAGTTAATGACTTTAAAACCAGCAGGAGGAGACGACGAGACACAGCCAGGAGATTAGGAGAGGAGGACGTAAAGCCAAACACAAAGTTTTTCTGTGTGCGTTCGTACCTAAAATTCATCTCCGAAACACTATTGTAAATTAGCAGAGGGTTGCAGCTAATCACAGCCGGCGGCGTCCCAGCTGAGGGGGAGGAGCTGCGTGTCGCTTCCTGAGAAAAGACGGTAGGTAGTCAAGCTCGGAGGAGGACAGATACGTTCACATCCACACAAACTCTGACCAACAATGAATCAAGCAGTGAGCAATACCTCCAACCGTTATTAATCTGCTGTACACAAGAAAAAATAAAAAATAAAAATGTGCTCATTCAACTGTTACTGTGCTGTCCTCACTCTGTTTGGCAAGCTGTGATTTGCATGTGTTCTGCACGCCTCGGCGCTTAACCGGCCACGTCTCAAATAGTTTTTGTTCTTTCCACAGATTTTCAGTTGGATTTAAGACACATAACGGGCTTTATTTTCTTTCTCAGAAGTCAGTCGGGGCTTTCTTTGGCTCTCTCTTTACTCGGATTTGAAGCTGCATATCCATGGACCGTTTGGTTGTGCAAATTGGACTTACGGGAATAAATTTGCTCAATGGAATTACGAAAAAAATTAAGAAAAAAAACTTGTTTTTTGATGAAAAGATTTTTACATGGTTTTTCGGCTTTTCGCCAAACTGCAATGGAAACGTTTCTTGCAGCATACGAGTCACATGATCAACTACGGCGACGTATTATGGCCAGCAAATGGAGGGAATTTCGGCCAAACAACTAATAAATTTTCCAAAAAAAAAAAAAAGCCCCTGAAAGTTTCAAATTCAAAATTTGAGTTTCAAATATTTTGCCATGATGCTCCACTTGATATATGTATGAAACTTTATTAGAAGTTGCTTTGAGTCCATTTCAAACGTTATGGACACAGATTTACCTAAAAAAAAAAGGAGAAAAGAAACATTGAGGAAAAGTTTTAAAACACAAGAAGGAAATAGGAGTAAAGGAGAGAAAGTAGCATAGAGAGACCACAAGTCAAATTAGAAGTCTGCCACTAACCTGCAGAAAGAGAGAAGACGAAACCCAGAAACCACAACCTCTCTGATTGGTCCTCTTCTCCTCCCGTCTCCCCACAGGAGCCCGGTCGCCGTCGGACACGGCTGCTACTGCTTGGCCCTGCTGAGGTCGGTGCCAGCCGCCGCCTACATCGTCCTGGTGACGGTCCTGCGCTACCACCTCTTCATCTGGAGCGTTTTCTCGCCCAAGCTGCTGTACGAATCCATGCACCTGCTGCTGACCGCGGGAGTGTGTCTCGTCTTCATCACCATGGAGCAAAGTCCCGGCTCCAGTAAGTCCTAGTGGGAGGCGAGGCGGGGTCGAGCGCAGACCCCTCGGACTGCCGATGTACAATCGACTCCTGCTTCTCATCTCCTCACGCTGTGTGAATCGATGTGCTCTCAGTAATATATTTAAATACGTTTCTATTTCTAAAAGATGGGGGGGAATGGTGGAGGATGAATAAAAATGTGATGTAACTTGTGGAAAGAGTCCATATCTCTTCTCTCAGAGATATGCCGGACTTGGAGGTGCAGAATAAAAGCGGGCTGTCGGAGAACTTTGATGTCGCGTTTTCTGGGGTAGCTGATTGTGTTCACCTGTTTTCATGCCGACCTGCGTCCTCCGGGCTCGTCCCGCCTGAAAACACAGCGGTCTGAAGTCGAGGCTGTGGTTTCCCCCGGGACTCCGGACGCTTCTTGATCAGAGGTGAGAGTAACGGGATCGATGACGACAGTTTTCTAGTTAAAATGTGTCTGGATTCAGGGTCCCACTGCGTCCTTCACTCCCCAACACTGACACTGGATTATTAATCTAGCCAGATAAACCACTGCGACGGACCGAAACGGGTCCGTGGTGGATTCCTCTGGAGTTTGTGCCGTCTCGGGCCTAAAGGTGCAGAGGTGCCGAGGCGAGCGTGAGCGAGATGTCAGACGGCTTCAGCCTGCGTCCGCCTACACGGAGCTCTAAAAACGGTTCTAATCAAGCAGCGTTAATGAAAATAGCTGCGTGGGAGGAACACAGGAGCGCAGAGTGGGAGTTTTAAAGACACTGCAGTCATTTCTCTGTAGAAGTTTTTCTAACATGTATCACGGATAATTGATTAAACTCCAGTTTTCTTTTGTTTTTTTTTATTATTATTATTGCATAAGTTGAGCTTTCTCTGTGGTAATTGTTTATGAAGCTCTCTTGGAGAGCAAACAGCTGTCAGGGTTACACTTCTTTCCAAAAGTATTTATTCCTCCCAGGCTTTTCATTTTGTCATGTTAGAACCACAAACTTCAGTGTTTTGTTGGGACTGTTTACTTGTATTAGGACAAAAGGTGAAACTTGGCTATTGCGTTTAATTCCTGCATATTTACATTGATTAATGTGTACTGTCCTAATCAAGTTAAAGTAATTCCACATTTATGCAATAGACTAACTAGTTTTTCAAAATTTCCTTCAGATACGAATGAAAAAGGTGTGGAATTCATTTACCAAAAAGCATAATGCTTCCAAATCCATATTTTACACTGAGGGTGGTGCGTTCAGGGTGATGTGTAGCGTTTAAGGTTACATCCATTCTACTATCAACTAAAACTTTAAAACTATTTTGATCTCATCTGAGTACACCAATAATCCACAAGGCCACTATTCAACCTAAAGTTCGTCCTGGGGTGAACTTTGGGTTAATTTCTTGTGGTTAACTCCCAGATTCTTCCACCTGAGCTGAGGATTTCTACTGCTCCTCCAGAGTCCACATGTTCCTCTTGACTGCTGCTCTAGATAATGCTCTTCTTGTCTGGACTTTATTTTAGGATTTCTCAGTTAAAGGGAGGCTCAATACCAACTACATCTGGACCAGACTTTAGAAACAGCTTACAGGGCACTAGCCCAGGGCCCCAATTTTTTGAGGGCGCCACTGATTTTGTTATTTATTTATTTTAATGAATGCATGTTTTGCAAACCTTGTACTTTCTTTTACACTCATTGGCCCATATCAGGTGATTTATATTAATATTTTGAGATTTTTATGAATGTAAACATTACGTATTTGAAAATTAGAACAAAAACTCTTCCCAGTTCAGAGGCCCGCATCATCATAAATCTGACTCTGCTCATAACTGTTCAGATATTTATTTCTTATACATTTTGTAAAAGCATGTATGATATTCGTTCTACTTCCTAGCTATACATGTGTTGTTCTGTCTCATGAAATCCTCAAAGTTTGAGGCTTTAACATGACAAAATGGAAAAAATGTTTAAATGGCATGAATACTTCTGCAAGTATTCTCAGTTAGTGTCAACGTCCAAAGGGGGGGAAAGGGTAATTTTCTGCTTTATTTTTACGTTAATCACTTATTCTTTCGTATTTATTTTTCTCTGTTTGTTTGCTAAATTAACCTGAGTTCTGACTGAACCTTTTCACCGTCCGATCTTTTTGTTCTGTCGTGCTCACAAACCAAAGCCAAACTGGCCAACGAGGCGGCTTCTATCCAAAGCGGTGAAACGGTGACGCTCACCTTTATTCCAAACACTGATCCAAGTTGCTCACAAAGTGACCCGTCCTCTCCCCGTCCTGGAACTGTGTGCATCATTTGAGTAATGAGAGCAGCTGCCGAGCCAAGGAGCAACACACGAAGCAGAAACTCAAACTATCTGAACTGTTGTTTCTGTTGGTGTCGGTGATGTGAAGGAATCTGCGACTCCTTCAGAGCTCCGCGTTGATTACAACCTGCCAGCTTTGAGGTCTGAACAAAAAAGAAATAAGGGAGAAGTGAAGGATCGAGCTGAAAGATGCAACAGTTTTTCGGCGTTTCACCTCCAGGCAGAGAAGCCAATTGTTCCCACCCTCAACGCTTGTCGCTCGGCTTGACGGGCTGCCTGCGTTGCGAAACAGCTTCTCGCCCGAGGCAGAGTTCCCCGACGCCCGCCCCGCCACAGGCGTCGCGCCCGGGGTCGTTCGGCGCGTTCGCTCCTGCGCAGGTTCCCGCCGTGTCCGGATGTAGCTCTGGCCTTTTGTTTTCGCCGTGGCTCACCTTGACTGGGACTGACAGGCGGAATGCAAATGTTCCCGGACACGCGGCAGGATTTCCGCCGGAGTTCAGAGAGTCTGCGGCGGGAAGACGCGCTGCATATGGATCACTGCGGGTCGGGTCCTCTCTGTCAGAGGGGAAGACACGTACAGCTTGTGAGAGAGACCGGGAGCTCAGAGTTAATTTGACCTTTTTCCAAACCGACAGAATGCTACTGTCAAGTGCCTTTTCCGCTCTTTGGCTCAACGGGGAATCTCAGCCAGACTTCAAACAAAGTCTGCCATAAATAGTTTATGAGCCAGATAATAATCTACATGACTCTGAGGATTAGTCTGTCAGTGCTCGGTTTGCTCCACATCTCTGTCCAACAAGCTCTGCATTGTCTTTACAAACTGAGCTGCTAATCCACACAGATGCTACAGAGTTCTCCTGAATGTGACGTTCAAGGACCTGAACATCAGTTACTATCATGGCAAACCATTAGCTAGTAGACTAAAGTAATAGAAAAACCAACAGTCATGATGAGCAAATGGTGTCGAACAGTAAATGTTGTACATCCTGGTTATAGAGCATCTGAATAAAATGGGTTGTTCCAGACAAACTTTGATTAAAAACGTCATTGGAGACAGAAAAGTATATAAAGAAATGCAGAAAACAATCGACTGCTTACTTAAAATTATCTCAAATGCTTGAAAAATCCAACCAAAACCAGAAAGACGTGGAAGAAAACAAACTACCATCCTGGTAGGTTGAAGGGTGTCTGATCAGTCAATGATCAAAGAACATCTACTGTTACCTGTGAGTTGTGTAGCAGTAAGGATGCCTCTACGAACCAAAGGTATCGGCAAGTAGCCCCAACAGAACCCCACTGCTCAAAACCAAGAATGGACACATTGGCAAAGACGTCATTGTTTGCCCCGAAGAAAAAATGGCACAGATGGTTTGTCAGACAACCGACTAATGTTAAATTTAAAGAGGCAGTACACTGGGAAGAAAGGTTGCTGAAGTGTTTCGGTGTAGGGATCCCAGTCCGGCAATGGTCAACGAAAGCTGACTGAATATTTGAGTTTGTAAACCAAAATGCAGACACTGCGCTTTTTTTTATTTTATTTTTTTTAACTGCCTAATATTCATTTTTCCCTTGTTTCTATCGAGTGAGAGCAAACGTGATCAATTTTCCTTCACTATCTGTGTTTCTAATCCATTCTTGAACTTGCAGTGAGCTTGTGGGTGAAAGTTAAAGCTACAGCATGTAGTTAGAGCGTTACTTAAGTGTTGTTATTTAGAACACAGCTGCATATATTTTCTGGGCTGAGATTGATTTACTGCTGCAAGATATAAAAATGATTGTTGTTCCAGACTTCTCAGAGGGTTTCTCTGCTGCTGAAGATGAATTATGGTGGATGGAGTAACACTCATCTGCATCTCATTAGTGTCCTTGCACTAAATGACAAAGCCTCGGCTTCGTTTAATAGAGCTGAGCGGTTCTGTACGGAAGCTGAGGAACCGGCAGTAATGTACTTGGGGATGGAGTTTGATCTTTAGTGGCGTCTTTATTTCAGTGGATTCATCATAAAACGGGCTTTTCCGATCGACCCGGTCGTATTTTTTTTCCCAAAGAGCCACAATGACTGCAAAGTGAGGTTCGCCGACACGCTGAGCTCGCAGGCGGCAGACGGAAATCCTCGACCCGGTGTTTTGCAGACGGCCTCTCTTCCCCCGCGGATCATCTGTAAGCCCCCGTCCGTCTGCAGCGGTGCGGGAAGCCTCGGATCTGACGGGGCTGACACTCTGTGTGCAAAATCGCTCCTGTGTAACTAAAATACCCAGCAGCCCGTGAAATGGATCGGAATAATTGTTTCGTTCACACGGCTGAAAGCTCTCACGCGTCACGTCGATCGTCTTGGCTTGTGCTTCATTTTCTCCAGATTCCCTCCTCAGAGGGAGAAGCGTTTATTTTCGTGTTGTTTAGTTTAGTTTAGTTTAGTTTCGTGCAGGGCCTCCAGGTGATGGTGTCAACTGTACCACAACAAGCATTTTTGCAAAGCAATCTTCTTCAATGAGCAGAGAAAATCCTTCTCGCTTGATTTTTTTTTTCTGTCATTTTAATAAGAACTATGCAACTCGTGCTGTTTGTGTGTTGTCTGTTTTTGTTTCTGATTATTTTATGTGTTCATCTCAATAAAGCCGATCTTTTTACCTCCATGTCTGAGGATAAGTACCTTTTTTCATGTAATGGAATAAAGGTGAATTATTTCTATAAAATCACTTGTATAAAGTCCTTTCTCTCATGATTACTGAAATCGATCATTCTCAGCAGAAACCTCAGATCTCCTCGACTGATTTCTATCTCCTGGGAAAACGACGGACCCGATTTCAGCCGAACATCCACGTCTTTTAGACGTTTTAATAAGAATCCGCCCATTTCCCTCAAGTGATCTCGGTGATTAGCCGGCCATTAAATTGTCTTTGGGCTCGGTACAGCCTGGATGGAGGCCATCTGTCTTCAGGCTCAGCCTCGCTCTGGGAAGCGGGCGGCTGTGACGTTCACTAAGTTTTCACCGGAGTGTCCTTCTGATTTGGTGAGAAGGAACGAGACGCCGTCCCCTGCCGCGTTTCAAAGCGCCGTAGTACAGTAGGAGGATGACAACTTAGCGATCATCCATTTTATCCACCCACTAAATAATCGTTTTGTGCCTCCAGGAGCCGGGCATCGTCGACAGAAGAACACACTCGTAGGAGTCCGTGCCAAAAAACCTCCAACGGGATGATGCACCAGAGATGTCCTTATTGTCCTGAAATGTGACACACAGAGCTGGATTCAGTCGGTTTTAATAGGGGGAGCGTTTTTATGTTTCCTATAAATCCCTTTCTTTCTTTTTTCCAGCACAATCGGTTCCATCCTGAGGTCACTGTCGGTGTGTGACTTTTTAAGAAACCCGCCTGTCAGCTATTTGTGGAGCCTCTCTAATGTACAGTATATATGTTGAGCACAACCATCCATTTTCTCCACTTTCACAGTTTGGGGTCACTGCTTCCACCTTTCTCCCCGCCTCCATCCTTTACAGCCCTTTTCTGGAGTGTTTCTAAAAGCCTCCTCAGGCTATAACCGAGACGATCCGTGATCCCTCCGGGCCGAGGCAGCGCCTCACTAATGTAGTTATACACCTTCAACATCTTCATTTACACACACAAAGAAAGATCTTATCAGTATTTAATGTGATGTTGGATGATTATGAGGAGTAACAAACGATTTAGTATTTTTTCCGTGTACCTGATCGTCTTCCCATCAGGAGCAGACCAGACAGGTCAGATACAGTTGTAGAGAAATCCTGAGCTTTGACCATCCAGCAATCCATCATCTGGAAATGGTGAACGGCGTGTTAGGACAGCGCACCCACCCAAACGTGGCCATCCGTCTGCACCGACAGGCTGCGCCCAAAAACGAAAACTGGCGATCCAGCTTAGAAATAAACTGAGTTCATCTGATACAAGTAATCAAATTCAGGTCCAAGTAAATATATGAAGGTGCCGTGTTGAACAAACATAAATAGAGTAAGTTTGACAAATTTAAATTTCATTGCATGTAGCAAATTAACGGGTTTCTTTTTTTAGTTGGAGGTCCATTCTCATTTTTTCAGTGTGGCTAAGGAGAGCATTACTCAGAGAAGCAGCCAAGAGGCCCATGGGAGCTCTGTGGGAGCTACAGAAAGCCACCGCTCAGGTGGGAAAGTCTGCTGGCAGGACAGCCACCAGCAGAAAGCGTCAAAAATCTGATTTTTACGGAAAGGAGTCCCGTATCCAGCTTGACACAGAGCATGCAGGCGCAGTGATGGTCAAACTCTTAGCCATCAGGACCAAGTTTATCCGCTTTAGGATGTTTTTACACCTGTTAGTCTGGTAGTTTTGCTTCGATTGGGGACAAAAGTTGAAACATTTTGTCACATTTTCAGCTTGTGTGGTTCGCTCTCACACTGAACTGAAACTTGTTCTCCTCCTCCTCGCCTGTGGTGGCGCCGCACCAAGAACCACTGAAGGAAACGACATGAAACCCTGAAGAAGACACCGAGCGCAACTTCCTCCTTCACAAACTGGGAACAATGAGTGGCGTCAAATTTTAGTGGTTGTTAGATTTCTCTTTTGTCATTAGCCATTTCTTCGACTAGGGTTGGATATCTTGCGTTTGGCAGGTTGGAATTACCCACAATGCCCTGTGCTACGGTCCTGTGCTTCTCTGTACGTCCCTGACAGAGAAACTGTCTGTGGAAGACATTTGCTTTGGTTAGTAAGTCATACAAAACGGTGCATGTGTGGCTGGAAACTAAAACTGCACATCAACCTGAACATCATGCTGCTTTATAGTGACGAATGTGCAAAGCTAGTAGAGCTATCACAAACTGGTAGCCATACACTGCAAAAACACAAAACCTTACCAAGTATTTCTGGTCTAGTATCTAGTGTAAATACTTTAATGCACTTGAAAAAAGACAAAATAAATGTTTCTTTTTTTTCCCAAGACATAAGAACTTGTATTAAAGCAATAGTCTAGTTCTACTAGCAGATTGTTTCACTTATAACATGAGGAAATTGTCTTGTTAAAAGTGGAACTAGAACGTTTTAATATAAATATTAAGGATTTTCTCCTATGTGTTGATGAAAAGAGACTTGTTGGGTTTGTCTCATTTCAAGTGTACGACTGGCCCAGGATTTATTTGCACTAGAAACTAAACCAAAAACACTTAGATTTTGTGTTTTGGCAGCGTAAGCAGGAGTTGTTTTACCAAATAAAAAAAAAACGTTTTCAAGATGGAGCTCATCTTGAAAACGGTCTCCTCAGTCTGAAAGCTGAGGAGACCGGAGTTCATTACCTTATCATCTCTTTCCCTCGGCCTAGTGATGGAGCTGCAGCTTCTCTTTGAAAGGAAATACTTTATTTGTTGCTGTGAAACCCAAAACAAAAAAAGCACCACACGTCATTTTTGGAAAGCAGTAAATCATATTTTCTGCTCATTTTGTTTTGCTGCTTTCAGTATGTATTCTTTCATCCGTCTGCACCGACGCATTACGAGGAGCCGCTGTGATGCATCTAAACGTCCTTGCTCACATATCGAGTCGGTTAAAAGAAAAAAACAGCTCTTACTGCATTATCCATCCCATCCTGGCTGAATTGTGAAGCTTTCTCGGCCCCGCTGCTGCTCCGGCATACAAATCATCGAAGGAGTGAGAAGAGAAAACTGTGAACAGACGA
>CAEFZY010032360.1:0-24228 GCA_903066815.1 Brachyrhaphis roseni
ATATTAGGAAGACAACAAAGTGCATAGTATTGTTTTATTTGCGTCTGAAATACGACTTTGTCTTTTCTAGCTGTCACGGTAACTGAAAGCGTGCGGTTGTTGTCAGAGCCTTATGTGCAAAGAGCCCATTGCTGCTGTGTTACTGCCGAGTTACAGGCACTGTTTGGAAAGAAAAGCTAAGGTATATTATTAAAACTTTGAAAACTCTTTCTGTGTACCGTCTGTATGTAGGCACATGCGGCTTATACACAGGTGTGGCCTATGCATGCACAAAAAATTGTTTTCCCATAAAATATGCAGGGTGCGGCTTATAATCGGGTGCGCTCTATAGTCCGGAAATTACGGTAAGCTGAAAATTTTTCTACTTTTGTTGGTGTCTGCTACTGTAGAAAACTTTAACATGTCACTGTTGTTCATCGCTATTAACATCAGTAAACCTCTGTGGGAGAGATGCTTTTAGTAGTTTGATTAATCTGAATTATGTAAAATTGATGTGTGAAAATTTTCAGATTATTTGCTTATGTTAATGTTGACAGACCTAGCAGAAACATAAAACTATGTAAAGATTATGTCTTGCAGATAGACAACCGGTTTGTACCAGAATTTAAAATTATAATTACCAGCAATGAAAGGAATGACGAGTGGCTCTGGATGTTGTGCATGTCGTCTGCAGCAATCCCAGTGAAGGTTTTCATTGGTGAGCCGCCGGCCTCTCGCAGCACCATGGCAAACGGGACCATCCACCTCACACACTCCTCCACCTCCACCCTCTTGAGACCTGCATAAAAGGAGAGGAGCGAAACTCATTACAGCAAAATGAAAATATGCAAAAATACAATATCTGGAAAACCACATGTCTAGTTGCTCATGTAGATTGGCTTAATTATGTACTTTACACTTAAAGGTACAACCAGAGTCTTAACACAAAATATACAAATAAATACAAATTTTTTGTACTCCTGTTAAATCCCATTTAAGTAATCAGCAAGTGTATCTAAAAACGACCCAAAGCATAAATGAACTTAGCAGCAGCTTAAGACCCCTGGACCATATGTTCAAATACTAACATTTGAACTTAAACCATAGATCCAGAATTATAACATTTGTTTATCGAGAAAGACAATGTTGTTAAATTTGATTTAAGGGTTTCAGATATTTTTCAAAAAGTTGTGGTCAAACTTGAAATTTCTTTAGCTTTATTTGTTTACAAAATATAGTCTTACAAAAAAAGTTTAAATTGGTGCACATAACCTTCCTAAAAATGACAAGATCTTAACAATTTAAAATTTAAAGTGCAAATAACATTTTCAAGGGCCTTCTTAAAATAGAACTCTTAATGCAAATAAAATTATTTTTATAAAACAGAACAGTATTTGTGACACTGCCAAAACATTTGGCCCAAGATAAAGACACCTTGAAATCCCAACTGAGGCTCCAAATATTCAGCTAATCAATGACAAACCTCAACAAGTTTTTAATTAAACTTCACCTCTCTGCATGTTAGAAAGTCATGTTCTCCTCACCTGAGACATTTTCCACTAGCTCCAGTGAGGAAAAGTGAAACAGTGCAGATGCAGCAAGGATGCCATTGGAAAACTCGAGGCACCTCACATCAAGCATACACAGATCCAGCAACTGAACGGAAATGAGAGGACATGATGAAACAGAACTATTACATTTTCAGGCCAAGTAACATAAACAGTTATTGTAAACACTTATTAAATATATTTTACAATGGCTTCTACATTTTTGACCTTCCAAGTGTCAGCTTGTAGTTGATAGCATTTGGAAAAAATCTGGTTTCTTTTGTTTCCAGACACTGATGAAGCCTGAACCTACAGATATCAAAGTCAGGTAGAAACACACCTGAGCGATCTGTGTGAAGGTCTCCTGAGGATATCTGGGGATCAGCAGCTCCTCAGTGTCCTTCAGGTAGGCCACCTGCATGTAGACGTTGAGCCAGGAGATGGGCGTCTGTGGACTGAGACTCCAGTTCAACTCCTGTGGGTGAAGAGAAGCAACACATCAGAAACATCACTTCCTGCTAGAAAGCTACCTTATATCAAGAGCTGGACGACATGGCTATAACATGCATCATGATATAAATGTTTCATATCAGTCTATAGTCAATTTATAGATTAGTTTTTTTGTTTTAAATATCTGAAATGCTGCCAAACTGTTGGTGAGACATTTCCTGTTTTATCCAGTTTTTATTCCAGGCTGTAGTTTATTTTTAAGCAGTTTTGAGGCCTGGTGGCAAAACTTGAAACTGCTGATGCATAAGTTACTCAACATGTTGTTGCTAGGTAACCAAAGAGTAAGTGAGTTAGTTGATGCCACCAACTTAGCTTAGCTAGCTATGGGAGGTAGAGCAGCTAAGGTCTTTCCTCTGCCTACGTCCCCCAGAATGCTGTGCGGTTCTGGATCAGAGTTTAATGAAAATTTAAAAACTTGTCAGATGTATTGTCTATTGATATTGACTATGCGTCTATTCTCAATTTATATTGTTATTGATTTATTGGCCAGTTCTACTTATATCTGGGATACACAATATAGCACAAATGTAATGTTATTGAAATATCAATGCATGCAAAATCACAAAGAACTGCTAGCTAACATTAGCCAATTATTAAAGTACCATGTATTCAAAATCTCTGCTACAAATATATTTGGTGAATTGATTTTTATGTACTATTACATTTTTGAAGAGGGTAGTAAAGCCATTATCCACATGATCTACATGTGGATAATGTAAGTCATGTCTGGAAAAACTCCCACTGCAGAAAGATAATACTATTAAGTATTTGATTGTTCTTTTACTTTAATGCTTCAGTTTTGATTAATTACAGGAAAAAAAAAAAATCCTACAAATGTTAATCCTTTAAATCATACCGTGGAATGTAAACCCATATGCCATTTGAACAATAGTGTAAAAATTAGTAAATTATCAGATCCAGGTGAACACAGCCAAATGATCTGTGACTTACACAATGCTCCTTCCTCCTTGTTGTGATTCGCCCAAAGTTTGATATTTCATTACTCATTTCACAAAGTGAAAATGGTGTTCTTCAGATTTGTTACACCAAATGTTGTTTTGATGATTGCGGTTTACAGATTATGAAACCACGAGTTCTGGCAAAGAGATCATCAACCTGTGTTCTGCTGGGTGTAACGGAAACCCAGGGTGCTTTGATAGCAGCCTTCAGTTCATCTGCATTGTTGGGTCTGAAGTCTCATCTTCCTCTTGACTCTATAGTGTCTCTGAGTGGGATCAGATCAGGTCAGTTCAGTTTGCCGGTCTCATCAAGAACAAGAACACCATAGTGAGTGAAGCAGCTTTTGGTACCTTTTGCTAGTGTGAGCAGGTGCCAAATCTTGGTGAAAAATTAAATCAGCATGATCAGCATAAGGAAGCATAAAGCTTTAAAACTCCCTGATGGTGTCTGACTGACCCAGTCTGAGACCGGCTGCAGGCTCAGGAAAACTTTGCAGGTGTTTTCAGTCAACTAGCTGAGTAAGGCGTGACATCATGAAGTTCCAATATTAAACTTTTCAATTTCCAAATGTTGATATTTTTATATTAATTATCTGTAAGCCATAAATGTCAAAATTACGAGACACTAAGTCTTGAAATCTCACTCTGTGTATTTAATCTAATATAGAAATTTCACTTTCTGAAATGGGTGACAAGTACAACTTTTTTCACAATATTCAATTTTTTTTAAATATCCTCAAAATGTAACGCTTAATTTTATTGTTATTTAGTGGAGAAAAGAAATACCATGTCAACCTTTATTAACATTTTTATGGCTCTGGTGGTCTTTGAGTGGTCAGACTGGAAGGTAGGTCATGAGAGAGGGAGAAGATGTGTGGCAAAGGTCATCAGGCCGGGATCTGAACCTGTGACAGCTGCATCGAGGACTAAGGCTTCCATACATGGGCTGTGCTTTTCCCCTGCGCCATCACCTCACCCCCATGTTGAGCATTTTTAAACACAGCTGGTACGATTGTTTGTACCAACAGCAATCTGCTGAATAAATGCTGTGTTCCAGTTAGCTGGGTTTGATCTCACAACCAAGGTAACAGCGTTCCAGTTAACATAGTCGGAGTCGGACAAGTCATGATTTCAACATGGTGACGCCCATTTAGCCACTGTTCGCACTACCTCTTATGAGCATTGCTTTAAGACTAAGCTTTACTTTCAAAAAGCAAACAACACTTTTAACATGTACAACATTTATCACATGTTAAACCAACATACATTTGATATAATTATGGGGTATTTTTGTGTTTATGTCCTTTGATAATCATTTATGTTACACGTTTTAATCTGTTTTATGCACAAATGATTGTTACATGTTTTAATCACATATGATTCCTTATATGCACATGTGTACCTGCTTTGAACGCCTCACATAACTTGTTATTGAAACTGACCTACTTTAGAATTTGTTATCGAAACTGAGTGCTCTGCACTCCTGACAGTACCAGGCACGGACTGGGCAGTTATCACACTCAAAACTATTACACCATAGGGGCACTCTGACCGTACTGCCCGTATGGGAGGAGAAAAGTGGCCATTTCCTCCCCACATTAGAGGTGTTTGTTAATGGTTATAAAAATGGGAGAAATCCCTCAGTTTGGTGAAGTCTGCCGTGGGTTGCGTACGGACGCCCGGCCGCATAGTCACTCCTCTGCCCAGACTGATTGGGTTCCCAGTCTCGTGTCAAGGTAAGAGAAACTGAAAGTAACTATGCATCACGTGTTGTTGAGTGAATGAGCTTTGACTGTATACTGTGGAGAATAAACCGACACATTTGTTCTAACATATACAGTGCCGTAATCTGTGGAGAATAAAAACGCCATTTATTCTAGCGGACCGGCTTGTTGTCATTTTTTATCACCGATCACCCCCCGATCCTGCACAAAAATTTTATAAAACAGCTGCATTATTTCACGTTGGTGCACTTTGTGCTGTTTCCAAGCCCAGAGGATATTGGTGCAGAGGTGGGAGTGAAGCAGAGCAAGCCAGAAAACAAATAAGAGAAGCAAACGTATGTCAGAGTTTGTGCAGCAGGTTCTGGTGTCGCTAAGGCGAAAAGCAACCCGGTTTTGATTACATTAACACAATCAATGCTGTGCATTGTGATGACACTCAGAGTGGCAGGTTTATGGATTTGAGATAAGGAGCACATTTTCTACTTTCTACTCTCAAAATATCAAGGGTCATGCATTGAGCTTTACTACTTCCGCCACTATACCACTGTGTGTTTGTTGGAAGTTTGCTCTATTTCCAGCATCATGCGAATCGTTAAGAGTCTGGAATGGCACCTCCTCCTTTCTTGATGCTTTTCCTCTTTGCCAATTCACAGTCTGTTGGGCATTGCCTCATCCCTTTTTTGGGAATGGGGGATTTTCAAGGCAGCTGGTTCATTTTTGCAGTCCGAGTCCTCAACTTTTTACGAAACCTGTCCCATTACTGTAGCGAGGGGTCAATTCTGGAATTAAAAGCACATCACCGCCCTCTGCAATAAAGCTGCCATGGCTGATGCCTCTAATAAAGCTGGACTTCCTCCAAATCTTTTATGTCTTTTACTTAATATCACTTGACAATCAGTCAATTTCATCGTCTAGTCATTCTAGCACTCTTGCTGATGCCTTGACTCCTCCAATTTCAGATTTTCCACCGATTCAGTCTGTCAGCTATTTCATGAAATTGAGTCTTGCCCATTTCAGTACTCAAATCATACATCTTTTCAGATCACTCTCAAGCACCTTCTAAGGGGAATCTGAGAACATTGCCCTACTCAGTTTTTTCCATAGGAAATTTACCACACTCTTGTTAAGTTACATTCTACTCTCCATCTCAGGCTCCATTCCTCTTGCATCTAGGCTCTTCTTTCTAGCCCCTCTCTCCTAGTCTTATGGGTTTTCCTGTTTATGAGAATATATGATTTTAATGTTTTCATGTAATTTATCAAGCCTGTCTTTCAGATTAGGAATGTTGCATCTGCCATCATTCCAGACATTCCCACAGGCATAACTTCAGCTTTTTGGCCACTGGCGGATGCATTATAACTGGTGGTGGTTGGTGTTCCTTCTAATTCTTGTTCGGAATGGATGTGAGAGTCAATGTTGTGTTGGACCCATTTTGCACTTGCAAAAGCTGGTGAGTAATGACTTAAACAATATGAGCTTGTGAAAATCTCGACTTCAAGAAAATGTTTAAAAATAAACAGAAGCATAAATAAATGCGTAAATGTAAATACCACAGTTACTACAACACAAGTTTCCATGCTTACATGGACTTTACACACACAAAAAAAAGCAGAACTACATCCACTTATGATCACAAAATGATTGTTTACTACCAGTTACATTTGTACAGACCGACATATGGTAGTTGCCATTGATCACAGTTTCAACTGGATGTGAGGTCGGCTGCAAGTCTTGGATCAAGTCTTGATCCATCAGCACTTGCATTTTCCAAGACTGTGAGTTTTAGAAATGGAATAAATTGTATTCTGCCCTCTAAACACTCTGAGTAACTGGTGTCAGAATTTCAAGTTCACCACTGACAACATTTGAGCATGATTTCCTATCATTTTCCTCAAAATCTCTATGACCGCAGTGCATCTGCAGTGGTAAACCCTGGCAATGTTGTCAGAGCTTCAGTTCCTCCAGATAAGGGGAGTGTGCTTTGGGACAAAGTGCGACCGCCAATTGGTCAGTTGTTGACGAGCCCAGTGGAATGGGTTCGTCAACAACTGTTTGGCAGGTTGCATTGAAAGCCCAGAAAATCCTCGGATGAGATCCGTCATCCAAGGATTTCTGGGTTTTCTGGCTGAACATGAAGCCCCAGAACTTTGTAAGTGAATAATGATAGCCTTTTTATCATTTCTTTGATAAAAAGGCTCTTTATTATTATTTCTTTATTATTATTGTTAATTCCTTAGAAGCCATAAAGAATTAAAAGTGCAGCCTGAGTGAGGAATTAGCTAGCATGCGAGTGAAGGTGATAGAAATTGAATTAAAGTGCTTGTGTATTTTTGTAGCGTATATTTGTATGTCTTACCCAGAGGCAGTACGAGGCAGGCATTTGTGAGAGAAATACAATGGGAGGTGCTGATGAGCAGACTGATAGCAGGCTGTGCAGAAGTGAGAGAGGCTGTTGAAGTGGCTGAACCAGAAGCAACACTTAGAGGAATCAAATGGAAGGATATAGAGTGATGCAGAGTGCCCATGAAGGAGAGGAAATTAATGATGAGCTGGGACAGAACATCAGAATGGTTGACTAAGATCCAGAGAAGAAGGAGATCCTGGCGACCAAAAAACATGAGCCTGAGACAAAGAAGGTCAATTTTGCGATGTTGAGCGGAGGAGCGAAAGATTACAGGTCGGATTGCTGGAAATGAACCCTGAAGGAGTCGGAGATGGAGATGAATCCCTGTCAGACTGGAGAGCAGCGAGGAAGGCTGCTTGAGATGTTTGGAGGCCAGACTGAGAGAAATTCCCTTCAATGTAAGAGCACCAAAGCGGGTAAAGGAACCGAGCTGAGCAGCTTTTCTGCTTAAGGGACCAGAGGAGGAAAAGCTGGGATTGTCAAGGAAAAGGATCAGCTACCTGAGTGAGATAACTGACTCAAAGGTACGGCATACAATCGAGCAGCTTGAAGCTCAGCTGGTGAGCAGATGAAGGCATGGATGAAGGGCCTTATAAATGGAAGGTTGTTCGATGATTGGCTATGTCAAGATGTGGTTCAATTGCTGATAGGCTGCAGTAGAAGCACATAATGATTGGATAATGCATCCAAATGAGATTGGAAAGAGTCTTCCAGTTTGAACTTTCACCTAGGCTTCACTAGTCTAAAGCCAAAGCTTGTACTTAGCCCAAAAACACTTATATAAACCACAGATCACTGGGGAACATGAGAGGGCAGAGCAAGGTAGACACAAGGATCCAGCGGGAAACAATGACACAGATGAATACATATACAGTATGCACACTAGGGTAATCAGTGTAGAGATTAAACCACTTAAAGTGGAAGCAAGGGACACTAGAGAGCAGGAGAAAGCCAAAACAACCCAGAACCATGAGAACTGCTATGCGGTGTAGCTTTACGCCATATGTTAATATGAGATTTTAAATGAGGTCAGGAGTAGAAGGTCAAATTGTGAATTGATGCACAGTTTGTTGTTTCAGTCAGTATTTAATGCAGCTGACAAAACGAATTGATAAGTTATAATGATGTTCTACTTTAAAAAAAATCAGCTTATTATGAATAATTATATATGGTAGTGGGCTGCACAGTGGAACAGTTGGTAGCACTGTTGCCTTGCAGCAAGAAGGTCCTGGGTTCGATTCCCAGCCCGGGGTCTTTCTGCATGGAGTTTACGTGTTCGCACTGTGCATGCATGGGTTCTCTCCAGGTACTCAGTCCAAAAACATGACTGTCTGATTAATTGGTCTTTCTAAATTCTCCCTGGGTGTGAGTGTGTGTGTGTGCATGGTTGTTTGTCCTGTGTTTCTGTGTTGCCCTGAGACAGACTTCCGACCTGTCCAGGGTGACCCCGCCTCTTGCCTGGAACGTTAGCTGGAGAGGCACCAGCACCTCCCGACCCCACTAGGGACAAGGGTGTAAGAAAATGGATGGATGGATGGATATATGGTAGTTGAATAAATTAAACCATTTGTCATTTTAGTGACAAATGGCTTGTTTGAACATGAAATATTGTTGAAAAAAGTTTTTTTAGTATTGTAGTTAAATTATTTTCTTTATTAATTAAATAAAGGGACCCATTCTTTTGTATTAAGGATCAACTTCCTCATTACAATAGCAGCAATTTGAGCATAAAGTTAAATTGCCAGAATAGAGTTGTAATATATGAAAAAGTCATAATTTTTTTGTAATGCAATTTGTTTTTGCAGTTTTATTTTTTTATTTTTATTTTTTCTTAGCCTGGCTCTAATATTCCGTCATGCATTTATTCTTGCTGATTGTTATGGAAAACATTAACACTCATTTAAAAAGAATGTCTAATTTCTATAATTGTACTGTTACAGTCAAATAACTTGTTAAACTTAAAGGCTACGATTTGGAAACAACTTGGGACTTGAATTCTTGACTTAGATTTTTACCGTTCTGTGGATGCATCCTAACTGCTTGTCTGACTTTATTAAGTCAGAGTTGCATCTGGCATCAAAGTAGACGAGTTGTAGTAATAAACATGAACCTGTGTTTGGATGAACTTTACCCTTTTAGATTATTTGTATGCATGTGTTGGGGTGTAGGGGTGTGTGTGTGTGAGAGAGAGAGAGAGATGAGCTTAATCAGGTTCTCTTCATAGACATCAGTTGTACCTCAGCCTTATTGGCCTTTTTTGCTGAGACTAGTAATTGTTTTTCTGCTAGCAATTCTTTGCAGCAAACAGCTGTACATTCAAGGATAATATTTCCCTTTGGGTTTCTCAGACTGTGCTCCGATGGCCTTTTCCATATTCCATTGTGTCTTTAGATGAGGAGCTCCACGGTAATTAATGCGTAAAGCATTGTGACTCAGGACTCTTGAGCTCTTATTAATGTGTAAGCGATGACCCTGGCGTGCATATGCACCGACCTCCATCCCACCCCACAACATTTCTTCCTTTGAAGCAGCTCACTCCTGCAAAGCTCATTGATCTTCCATCATATTGTTTAGTGTAGGGCCAAGAAGTCACTGTAGTTGAGCCTTCTGAATCCGAGTGCTAATCAATAGCTTTCCCTTCTCGTCTCTTTCCTCCTGCTCTTTATTCTCCGACACTCCCTTCAGTGCCCTCCAGTTTCCCAAATCACAGACTTATCAATACTTATCTATTAAGGGCTCCAATGTGTCTACTGGCACGGCTTCTTTAGGGCATTGGTTTGATTGGACATAGCTGGAAGGAAATGCTCTTTTGCCAGTGGAAGACATGTATATTTAGCTTTTAGCAGCGAGCAACACATTGATTCTACGCTGGGAGGAGAAAGATGAAGGTGACAAAATGCTGCGCATCAGAGTTTTTAGGCCTTTTTTCTTTTTCCATTTTGCCATCTCTGAGTGTATCATCATATTGCCTGCAGCTACACTAAATCTGAGCGGCCTGACTGTAATGACTGGAGAATGAAATGGAGGTGGAGGGTTGAGGCCGAGTCTGAGAACATTAAAGGGCTGATCAATATGGCGCTTGGATTTGCCTGGTCGCATTAAGTAGCACATCTAATATGCCCTAACACGTCGATGCGTGGCCCATATCGCTTAATTACGCTTTGCTGTATTACAGCTTACTCTAATTCATTAGCATTAAAGAGAAGCGGCCCTATATCGCTTCTTTCTCCTTTGCTCTTCCTCATTTATTACATTGATATGTTGTCTCCACAGAAACATGATGTTCAATTAAAAAAGGCCATGTTATTGATCATCACAATTGATTAAAAAAGATGAAACAGACAGAACTAGAAACACAATATGCCACACACTGCGTAGTTTTGGAAGGTAGAATGCAGTATTTGTATGTGACTTACTGGAATGGAATGGATATCTTTTTTTCTTATCTTTTTTTTTCTAGCAACACAGTATATTATCTGTGAAGTCAGAGAAATATATACTTCTCAATATTGCCTTGGTGATGCATATCTTTTTGCTTTGTAGGCTTTTTTATCATATGAAGGACATTTTCTGCAAGCCATTTTGGTCTTGCACACAAAAATAACAAAAAAAATACTGCTGCAATTTCTTCTCAGGGAACCAAGATGCAATTCTTTATTGTATGCGTGTACTGTCATCAAACATGTGTTTTTAAAGTAAGCAAGTTTAATCAATTTAAATGCAAAACCACATTTTTGTTATATTTTAAATCCAATGTAAGAAACTTTTTTACAGAGGTCCTGAGGAAGTAGCTTCACATTCAAATATTTTTTTTTTCTCTCATTGTCTGTCAAGCTCTTTGCACCTAACATTATCAAAGCAATGTTGAAAAGGTTGTGTGGGTAACAATATTTAGTAGCCAGTAGAAACATGACAGTTTAGCGTCATTGTAGAGCTCTCTTCTTGAGAACATCGCTCCTTTTTTTTGAGGTTTGCCGCCATTAATCCCACCACAGTTTATCAACAGGTTGAGGTCTGGACTTTGACTAGACTACTGCAAAAACCTTCTCTACATCCATTCTGTTATATTTTCTCTGCTGTGTTCCACCTTGAATACTTCGGAACACAGAGTAGTCCATAGTGAAAGATGACACACCTTCACCACTTCCCCAAACACGCACACACACACACCCACACTCACCCCCACAAAGTTATCAGTTGGTATGTAAAGTTTTTACTTCAGTCTTATCAGTTCAAAGACAAAGCACAGGCTTTCTTCTAGCAATATTCCCAGTAAGGTGTATGCATTAAGTTCATTTGTACTTGCATATTTTTATTTATTTTTTTCATTTATTACATGAATATATCTAATCAGTGTCTGAAATGGAGCTCCTCAGGTTTGAAACCAAGAGGCTGTATCACAACAGAAAAAGCAAGAACTGCACCAGCACAGTTGTTGTTTAGTCAGTTAACTTAACTGAGCATCAAGACATTTTATGAAATACTCAATGGTAAGAGATGGAATTAGAACCTGGAAGCACTTGTTCCAAACATGAAAACAACCAACCTGATTTTCATACATTTCTAAGCTGGTAATACATGCAGGGAATCTGCAGCCCATATATCTGCTGGACTGTGCTGCACTAAATATACAGAGAATTTGGTAATGTGAAATTGGTATTAAATATTGTCTTAATGTGGGTCACACAGGATACTCCTCTTTGGGGACAAAGAGAATGAAAAAATGTCTCTAAACAGGATCAAATAATTCATATTTCAAACTGCTCTTGAAGAATAATAATTAAGAATAAAATGATCTTTGGTAACTTTATGCTTTGAACACAAGTGATTGTCTCTACATGCTGGTCCAGGAGAAATGAAGGCTGCAGGTCAATGACTATGAAATCTGCTGGGGTTCTTAGAAACTTTCTAACTGACTTTGAAAAAATATTTGAACATAACTATGATTGGAATGTATGCTTGATTGAACTGAACATATTTTTTTTGTAAAGTGGCTTGAGATAAAATTTGTTCTGAATTTAATTAATCATTTGAATTGAATTAAGACATATCTAGATAAATGTCAGCAGTTCCTGTAGGTTTCTGCTGAGTTGTTTGAAATAATTATCATTTCAGCAAAATATGTATTTCAAAAGTTTTTAAAAACAAGAAAACAAGTAATCAGAACAATAAAAATAATTAGCTTACTACTACTTTTCTGTTTGAAAAGGAGCAGGAAAAAAATTGTAAATTAAACCATGTTATGGTATTTGTATGCCTGTACTATATACTGTCCTAAAGAACCAACACATCAGGGCGTGCTGTGGTGGCGTAGGGGTTAGCGCGACCCACATTTGGCCTGGAGGGGGAGCATGGAGCTTTGTGGAGGACTTCATGGGTCACGGCATGACAATCCATCTCCAGCTGAACATCACCAATACTAAAGAAATGGTGGATTTCAGGAGATCATCCCCCTCCTAAGCTGCCTGTCTTCATTGATGGAGTGACTGTGGAGACAGTACGTTCAAATGTGTTGGGCACCATCGAATCTGGACTGCTCTGTTAATTCTGATGCTCTTTACCAGAAGGGTCAGAACGGGTTCTATCAACTCAGGAGGTTAAGATTGAGACACCTGGTGGAATGGCACATCTACTCAGATTATCCTAACAACTACTTCTCAGTGCAGTTCTCCTAAGAACCGTTGTAAAGGCATCATGGAGGAGCATTGTTGTGATGATTTGCTGAAGGGGCATGTCAAAAAAAGTAGAAGGTTCTTAAAGAGAAAGAGGCCAATTACAAGACCTCAAACTGTGTAGTCAAATTTATTTTACACTATATTTTATATTATGCAACATTTCTTAACCAAAAGTAACTTGATTATGTGATTTAGCTATAAATTGGCACTATGTGTCTGGATTACTGTCCCTTTAATCATGCTGCAGGTATTTGGGTGACACTAAGATTGATGAAATGATTTGTGAGGCTTTACTGTTTCTGTGTATTAGAGTTATTCACAAATACACAGAATAAAATGAAGAGAAGATCAGCTGCTTACTGGATGAGGACTGGTAGCATGGCTCTGTCTTGGCTCTGGTGGAAAACATACTGGGAATGTCTTTGTAAAGCACTGGGACATCTTTGTTGGAAAATGTCTGAAACAGTTCAGGTGTGAAATATGTCATGGCCAGATGGCATCATGTACAATGTGTCAAGGTCCACAACTGTCAACATTACTGCTCTGTCATTACCTACAGGAGTAACAGCATCACGCTGTCTCAGGCCTTTCAGAAATCATGCTAACCTGGCCAGAAGGTGTCTTATTAATGGTAGAAATTGACCTGGGCTGATGTAAGAGGTATGCTGGGGGATTGTTCAGCAAATCTTTTGATGCATGCTGATGCTTTGTCTCAGTTTGACATTTAATTTTTTATCTCTACGGAAAGTGTTGCCATGATTGTTCTTTGGAAGATCAGAAGTCATGCTTTTCAACTCTTCATTTAGCAGACCAAGTGTTAGATGGGTGAGCAATGAAGGCAGATCAGGAATTATTCATGTGATGCCAAAAATATGCAGCAGCAGTGCTGGTTATGCAAGCTACTATGTTAGCCCATAAATTTGACATGTCCACAGATGAGTTTAAAGTAACCTTTACAGAGATTTATGTTCTTTTCTTTACTCATGTATGGTATAAGATAACCAAAACATTGTTATTTTAAGATGCATTTAGGATCTCTCACAAACTTGCACAAATGGATAAATGGAAGACAGTCTGAATGTGCTGTGAATGTTCTATGTTAAATGTAACATAGAAATGAATGTGTTGTTTCCTTGATTCAAAACTTGCTAATAATTGGATTAATTGTAACATTTTTCATTAATGGCTGTTGACCCATTTAACTGAGTGAAATACAAAAATTCCCACAGTGGCTGGGTTTTGTGAAATATTTTATGAGTTTTTGGATATGTTTCAGTTTTGCATGGATTGACTATTGAATGGATGGATAGTAGTGTAGGTATATGTACACATTTTTATTGCTTATATGATTTGCATTTTTCAATGCTAACTAAGCTCTCCTGAGAGCAGTCTTCAATAGTAAAAAATCTAGTTTTTTTCTTGGACTGTTTGTGTCTTTTCCATTGTTTCTGACTGAAACTAATAACTGCAAATGATCCTATCTTGGAGGGCATAGGTAAATCCCCCAGGCAGTAAATGCTACATATCCGCATGCATGAAAATTGTTTCATATTCAGTTGACAATAGCACACTATATCAAGATAAATGTTATTGATTTCAATACAAAAATGGCATCGTTAGAGAAAAGAAGCGAGTGTCGTCTGCACTCATCCCAGGAGTCGGCATGCCGTGAAAACCTTCAGTTGTGTAAAAATGGTTTAAGTGAGTCAGAAAATCGATTAACTGCTAATGAAGAACATCTTCACTCCTGGCAGCATCTGTCCTATATGTTCACTTTACTTTCTCACTTTTCTGTTGTCCAGGCACAACCAGCTTTCAAAAGCTCTGATGAGTGGTGTAAAAAGAAATTGAGTCCATCTTTTTTCATATGTGAATTCATTCTCACCCAAACTTTCCTCCCAGCAAAAACACTTAATGCATAAAAACATTTGAAAGATGGTTCATTCAAATAAACTACTATTTTGTTCATATCCAAATAAAGATCACATTCTCTGCTCTATCCTGATAATGTTTGGCCTTGGCAGTGTCAACACAGTGGGTAAAAAACTCATTAAAATCTCAAGTAATATTTATTTCCATGTCTACAGAGTTGACCCGAGTGGTTCATCTCTTCTACAGTAATAACACATAAATGCAAAGTGCTCCTCATATGTAACTGCAGTCCTTGCAGTATTGTTTTCAGCAGCTATCCACTGCAACAAAGTTCTGCCATAAATTTTAAAGACGTATGTACACTACAAGCATGTCATTTGCCAAATTGCATTCTATTAACTCTTTTACAAGATACCAAACTTTAGTTCATTTGAACTTTCACACCTCTTCAATAATTTTGTTTTTGGAGATTTTAAAAATATGGTAATCTGATTCAATGACCTTTTTGAAATTCAACTACTTGAAATCACCTCATTTGGACTAAAGAGAATTTAGTTGAACTATCCTTTTTTTTGCATTACTTTGACAGAACATACATGCATTATGTTAACTCATTATTGCATTTTTTTTCACTCAACATAAACAAATCAAGGTACTTTACAACTGAAATTTGCTTTCCATCAAGTGATATTTTTTTTTTATTTCAACATTTTTTTTTCTGTGACATTAACTAAATTCAAGTTTGTCACCTGGTTTCACACAAATAAATTCAGAAGGTTTAATGGAATGTTATCTTCTTTAATTAATACCAGATATGTCAAACATAACTGTCTTATGACAAAGTTAACGGTCACAGTTCAAACGTCTCAGAAGGCTTACAGAATGAAACTAAGATCAGAATAACGACAGTTTTGTTTAGCAAGGATTCTTGCTTTAACGTAGACTGTACAGTGTATGCTAATATCTGATTTCAACTGCAATTTAATACATTTTTCAACTTACTTACCAACAAGATAGAGTCAAACCTAAAATCTAAACTCCATTGATAAAACTTGAACATCTGTGTTTTTCTACAGTTACTTTTACAGCACAGTATTGTGTTTTTAAATAATAAAATACAAGTTTCCTGGCAATCAGAGTATGCTAAAATTGTAGGTCAGAGCCACACAGCCTTTTTGCTACTGATTGGCCCAAAGGGGGGCCAAATCATATGCAGAGAATAAAGTGCTTTTGTAGTTTACTGCTAATTTGCTGGATTTGATAAACAAGGAAACTGACATGCATAACAATCATTTGTTTACTTCTTTTTGTAGTCACAAAATGTCTTTCTGACTGATTTGGAATGACTTCAGAAAAGTTTTCTTCAGTAAGACTCAATAAAATGTGGAAATGATCCTGCAGCAGCTGTGGTTCACCAACAAGTCTGTTGAAATCTATGATGTTATCTAAGCTGCTTTGTGCAAGCAGGTGTTTATAGCCGTTTATAGCGCAGATGACCTTGTTATTGCAGAGATAGGCAAAAAAAAAAGATGTCCTCAAATTAAAGAATTATATGTGCTGCTGATTAGGCATCAGTTCAGTATCTTTACATAAAGCATCTTTACATAAAGCAAAGCCATAGCCTTAGGCTTACATAAAGTATTTTTACATAAAGCAATCATAAGACAAAGCCATAGCCTTACTCGTAGGCCAGTGTTATGACAAAACTTTATTTTATTTCAATCAATCAAGCAATCAATTAATTTTGTCTATAAAGCACTCTTCTTGTAGGGGTACGCTTGCTGGAAACATAATAAAGGGTATTTCTGAACTGGGTCTGAATCGCCCAGGGTCACAGTCTGCAGGTGCAAATACCAGAGTTGTGAAGTAAACTGAAGCTGGTGGGATACTCACTTTTTTCCCATCTCTGTAAGAGGACTGGTGGATATTAAAAGCAATGTACATTCATCTCTTCTTCACTTCCCTGGACTAGCCAGAGGAGTCTTTTTTTATTTTTTATTTCCTTTATTTAACCAAGTAAACCCCATTGAGATCTAGATCTCATTTTCAAGAGGGACCTGGGCAGAAGTCTGCAATACACAGCAACCTGGTTACACAAAATAAAACTAATTACTACATATGCACAAGTGCAAAACAATACAACAAAATTTTAAAGCAATGACACTGTTCAATAGTATCACATTTCATGTTTTTAAGAACAGCTCGAAATAAATCCAATGACATCAGTTCCGACATCTTGAGTTCAGAGTGGAGCTGTTTCCATGCTGTAGGAGCCAACACACTAAATGCTTGCTTCCCCTTATCAGTACGAACACGTGGGACATGCAAAAGAAAAATGTTATCAGAGCATAGAGAATGGGAATTAACAGATCTTTGTAAGAGACAGTTTAGGTATGCTGGAGCCAAGCCGAGTAGAGATTTATAAATCAAGATCATCAGGTGATTGTTATTCCCTTTGGTTAAAGGAGACCATTCAGCTTTTGCATACAACTCACTATGCTGGGTAAGACGTCTGCTACCGGTTACAATGATACACGGTATTTGGTCAAAGCATTCATATATAAAACATCTCCATACTCCAGGAGTGGCAGGAACTTTGCTGATACCAATTTTCTTCTAGCTTTGAGAGAGAAACAAGATCCATTTTGGTAATAAAATCCGAAATGGATTGGTAAACTAAGATTGGTAATAAAATCTAATCTTCTTTTTAAATCCTCGTAATAAATTTGCTATGTCATCATTACTCATTATCTTTGCTTAATTCCTTAATAAATTAATAATCAAAATGCATTTTGATTTGTTCGTGATTGTCTCAGTGTTTCACCTTAGGTAAGATTTATTGCCTTAACAGCAGCTACCATAAATATTGCAAAGTAACATAAACATCCCATGAAGCTGATTGTTGATCAGCTTCATGAGGCTTCATCAGGTTTGGGGACTATTCTATTGAAACCCATTTTCTCTAATCTTGTTTGCAGAGTCCCAACATGTCTTCATTTTTTTCATGTCTCTAAGTTTAACATAATTAGACTCTGTCAATAACTCAAATTGCTTCCAGGGAGACTTGCACTTTCATGGTCAGTCACAAATATATTCATGAGATGCAAAGGTGTTCCTCTTTGAAGACCTGAATGATGTCGGCTCTCACTAGAGACAGGAGAACAGACCTGTCACATCTCCTATGACAGTCGGGTGTCTTTGAGTCAGTAGAAAAAGTTAGGTGCCTGCATGTTACAGTGGAATAGTACATCAGTACATCAGGCCCTATTAGTTAATATTCCACAAATGAGTTTTTCACAGACTCACCCAGAAGCCAGCCATCACTACTTTATGTCAAGTTAAAGGAGTCATGTGATGAGCCTGGTCAGTGTGCCACTAAATTTATCAATGCATGTTGGTAGCACATATGACTTGCACATTGACGAGTGCACATGTTTTCTATTTACATTTACGTCATTGGGATACAGAGGTCTTATACCAACATGGGTGCACTCAGATTTGGAAAAATGGACATTGCTGCAAACTGCCTTTTAATGTTGGCCTGTTCTCCCAGTGAATGGAAATCTGATGTATGGCCTGGTCATAATGATGCCATCCAGGATGGGAGGAAATACAGACATTACTGCTACTGGACCCAGTTCAGCAAATGGATCCAAGAGCAATGCTCTGTGGAGTTTTACTGGCCTATTAGCAGTCATCATCATGGGCCAGTAGATCTTGGTGATCCTAAAAAGGCATTTCCCTCCTAGTTCTCCTATTTACAACGTCTTCCAGCTGTGTCAATTAATTCATTCAGCTTTACACACGGCTGTCACAATGGTATGCAGATGTTGACAGAAACTACTGTGAATGCTTCCAATGTTGTCACAATTTATGCACTAATCTGTTTTAAGCCACTTTTACAAGAACAGTTGGGGGAAAAAAATCTATAAAAACAGTTTTATGTAACTTCAATATGTGTCCTTCCTTTTTCTTCACAAACAGATCTATTTAAAAAGGAAAAAAAGAAAAGTTCCAAAGTTCATAATCTGAAATTTGGAAAGTCCAGTACTGCCTTGGTGTTGTCGGCTCTAGAAGATTTTATTTGACAGAGAGGAAGGTGGGCTTTAAGACAGGAGGAAGATATCGGTCTGGGACTCGAACCCATGACACCAAGTTGAAAACCAAGGCCTCCATACACACTCTACCACTGGGCCCAGGAAGGGAGTATTCTTTAAAAAATACATGCAGTGCTTATATACACACTACCTTCATCAGGCACATATTGCCTGGTCCTCCTAAATGCACTTTGGAGCTCAGTGGAATAAGACTTTCTAAGCATCCTAATAAACAACAGAAAAGGACAGCAACAGTTGCTTTGGTTACCTTAATGACTGATGCTGGTGGTTTTGTAGCAACAAAGACCCTGAGGATTTGGGATGGGAGGATGGAAAAGGGGATTTTATTAAACTGATGAAGGAGCTTGACAGTAAATCCAATTGAGCTTCACAGCCCAGCCAAAATTATTGCTTTTCTGCTTCCTCACTGGCTTTATCTGGGTGTGCTCAGCACCCAGGGAACCTTTGCAGTGGTTGGGAAAATAAATCCTGGATAGCATTAGGCATTATGGGGCAATAATGCTTAAATATGACTACAACTTCCTTTTCATTAATAGAATAGTGTCCCAGCTCAGTCATACAATTTCATGTAATTTCGTTGGAAGGAGTAAAGCCTGCTCATTGTTGCAGCAGAACACTGTAGGGATGTCTAATGGAGTCATTTAGAAATGACTGGGAATTGTATCCTTCTAGTTAAGCACTCACCCTCAGTTCCCATATAATCTGCAATAATAAGAGAAGGTTATTTTGGCTCACTTTGAACAGTTAGGCAGTTAATGTTTTGTCTTTGGACTAGTAGAAACTGGAAAATGCAGGTGGGAGCTGGCATTTACCTCAACGAGACTGCTCGTTTCAAACTTAATGAAAGAGAAGAAGTGCTGAGTAAAGTGTTAAGTGGAGGAGGGAACATCTGTGGTGCTATTTTCCTGTTTTCAACGGCACAATGCGTGTAGGGGTGTGTGTGTGTGGGGGTGTACGCGCGTGTGTGTACAGCAGTATTACATGTTACAAATGAGCTAGTTTAAAGTTTCAGTAGACAATTTTTTAAATAATTTACATTTTAAGTCCATGGTAATATCATAACTTTACAGTTTTTTTGTAAAAAAAAAAAAAAAAAAGAAACCTCCCTTAATATGCCTTAAAAGTCCCTGGTGAGTCACTGATATTAATATCACTTGTAATATGTAGAATATGTCAGGAAAAGGTAATAAATTTAAAAATACACATAGCATCTAATTAGGAATATCATCTATCTTCAAATAGTTGCACCAACAATTTTCTCTAAATTGTAGATTGTCAGATCCTGGAAACTCGTAGTTAGAAGGGAAGACATCTTTTATAACTGTTAACATTCTTTGGTATTTTTCTCTCCATAGAAGCCACATCCGGTCGAGCATTCTGATTGGCTGTGATTCCTTCCTGGAGGAGAGCATCGGCTGTCATAATGCCAATGTATCAACTAATCGTTCTCACTCTGCTGTTAACTTTTACTTTCAAGAAAATAAAAAAAAAACAATCCTATATCAGTTCATCTGTTTCTTCTTGTGCGCTCTGCTCTCTTATTGATTGTGGCAGATGCCTGCTTGTACTGAACCAGGTTCGGGTTCTGGTTCTACTGAAAGTTTCTTCCTGTTAAAGGAAGCTTTCCTCTCTACTGTTTCTACATGCATGGTTGCTATGAAGGATTGCTGTAAAGTCAGTGATTGCCACTCTGTGTTGGTCCAGGGGGAGAAAATGCTGCAAGTCAATGACTGGATGCAATCTGCTGGGTTTCCTTAGATAGAAACTTTTTAACCTATTTTGAATAATTAATTAAGCATTCTGTACTGTTTGATAACTAAGATACATTGGGATGTATGTATGATTGAATTGGAATTATACTTTCTGTAAAGAGACTTGAGACAACACTTGTTCTGCGTTGGAGCTACATAACTAAAATTGAATTGAACCGATTTACATTTTTATAGTATAAACCAAAGTGCCTTTATTCTCTGCTTGACTGAAATCACATTCACTAGGAGTTATTGTTAGACAGAAAAAGTTGTCTGCTATACAGCACCTAAAGTTGGTTTCACTTGTATGTTGTGTATTTAAGGGTTTAGATATTGCTGACATTGTTCACATGCAGCCACATCTAATTGCACAAAATAATAATACATTTATTTATGTCATGTTCTGATGATCAAGAAAAAACAAGAACTTTGTTCTTGTAAATATACTTCAGATTACAAATCATAACTTTAGAACTTATTAAAGAAAAAAACATCTCTTTTATCTCATGCTGACGGATATTTCTACAATTGAAAGAGGGAGT
This sequence comes from Brachyrhaphis roseni, assembly GCA_903066815.1. NCBI lineage: Eukaryota > Metazoa > Chordata > Actinopteri > Cyprinodontiformes > Poeciliidae > Brachyrhaphis > Brachyrhaphis roseni. The sequence continues at coordinate 21,082 of CAEFZY010032360.1, forward strand.
ACTTTTCTTTAACATTACTCAGACAAACTCCATCATCTGTGTGCTTATCTGGTGAAAAAGGAAACTGTTTATCTATGATATTACCATGTTTATCTGAAGTGGCACAGGTGTTGTAGTGACTTCTGCTTCCAGGGTTTACAGGCTTTAGATTCATCACTGACGTGACAGATGCTACCCACAGATTTTACCATGGTTACAGGGCGTTGGAACTGAAGCTGTGGGTGTTCTACATTTATCTAAAGCTCTTAACTATTTATGTCTTTTATGAGGTTAATGTTTTCCTCAAATGGAAAATATCCTAGCAATCCTAATCAATCAGAAGAATGTTGATTTAGTTTTATTTACCATCCCTTCAGAAAGAAAAGACCAAAAACATTAATTAATGAGAGTATTACAATTTAATGGACATAAGAAGTAATAGCACCCTTTGAAATTTTTGGCATATGTGCAAAAAGGTAAAAACTATTATGAAGCTAGACCTTGGCAGGAGACAGACAATTTAAGCATTCATTGACACCAAGTGTTGACACTGGCTGAATTGAACCACACAAATGATAGAACTAATCAGAGACTGGATTGGACCACTCTGCTTTGACTGAGAGTATCTGTGCTTCAACTGGACCACCCGTTGCTAACACTGTCTCTAAACAGCTGAGCCCCTCCAGGCTATGGAGAAACCTCATCAAATTACCAAGCAATGAGGTGTGAAGAACAGACGCATTTGACAATACAGGAGAAGATTTTAATGTCGAAGCAACCCGGCACCTGTCTCACTTCCAGCGAGCTGCAGCCTCTGGGTTACAGTTTGGAAAAGCTGAACATATTCCTATTCAATCCATTCATCAGAACATGACAGGTTTTTTTTTTTTTTTTTTTTTCCTGTGAAGCCACCTTCTCCAGGATAATTTCTGCAAGATCATTTTCACATTTGAAGCATGCCATGTCATATAGTTTGTTTCACTCTGATTCTGCTTTTGTCTGTTTTGGGAATATTTTTGTTGTATGTTCTAACAAATCCATGAATACATCTTAGTAAGATCAAATCTGTTTGAAATCTGAAATAAATATCAACCAAATCTTCTACTATTGTTGATCATTTCATGAGCAAAAAGTAAAGACATTTTTTTACTAAAACATATTAGACATTAGACAAAATCTTACATATGTAATACTGAGCTTGTCTGCATCCACCTTCAGCAGAACCAAAATTCATTCTCTGCACGCACCACTGACTTTGGTTTCCCACCATTTAGTGGCCCAGCTGGTGTTTACAGGGTTTTGAGGAGGAAGGTGAATGTTAGCATGTAGTTTGGCAAGAGACAATTCAAGTTGAAATCATGCAAAAATATTTTGCCTTGTTGCTTGTTTCCACAGCACGAGTGGGGTGAGCCAGCAGTAATCTGAGAACTGATAGGTGGTTGTAGCTTATATGGATCTGAAAAAAACGTGCAGGAAGTGGAACAAAATAGTATTTACCTCTGTATATTTCCTCTTCTTATGCTTCAGATCATCAAGTAAATTCAAATTTTGAGACAGAAATAACTCATGTAAATACAAAAAGCAATATTTTAGTGTAGAACATAGTGGTATACAGACGACTTAACAGGTGACTCAATGACTTTTATTCTTTAAGATCTGCCTCTTCCCTACTAGTGTTCATGGGAACAGCAGCAATGAGTTTAAATTGTACAAGTCTGTTTAAAATCTGGTATCATATCTTATATTCAGATGTGGTCAGAAAGTCTGAACTTTTTTTTTTAAATTTTATTATTATTATATTTTGGAAAAGCAGATTCCCGTAACATGAGCTGAGAATTTTGATTCAATTTGTTTTCTCTGAATATTTTACCTTGTACATATTTTTATCCAAACACTAAGAAAAGAATGTAGTTGTTAAATATTAAATTTCTGTGGATAATAAACTGAATACTGTGATGAAGGACGTGCACAAACGTTTTTGCTTTGAAGTCATATAGGCGCTGGTTGCACTACTCACATAGATACAAAGTCTTTTATAAGGATGATACAAACTTGTATGAATACTTTTTCATCTCTGCACAAATGTTCCAAATCACATGATGGTGTAGTTACTTATTAAGAGACTTTCCCCTTTGGGAAAAAACTGTTCCTGAGTTTGTTGGTGCCTGATCTTTGAATCCTCCTACCTGAGGGCATTAGGGAAGAACAAGCTGTTGTGTTGATGTTTTGCATATTTTATGACCCTGTGGGAATTCCCGAGGCTCTGCTTTGTGCAGGAGTTTAGCAGCAGTTTGTGGAACTATCATAAAAATCACCTAATAAGTTGTTTCCTCGAAATAACTTTTTTGTCATTTTCATTTCACAAACAACGGTGGAAGTAAAGTTTCATTGCGTCTTCTAAAAATACAGGCAGAACAATTATTATAACAGTTGCTATAATTAATATGCGGCTCAACGAGAGTGTTTTGCATAGTTAAAAGTGTGGATAAAGGCAGATAAAACCTTAATTTAAAAAATAGGCCAACATAATTGGACAACTTTGTTAGTAGATATTTAAAATGTAAGGACTTGTCTTTGAAGACCTCCAGAAACTTTGTAGAACTCATTCTCATTATTTCCTCATTTTCAATTTTTACATTTATATGATCAGATGATACAAATTAATTTGGTCTAAACACATTAAAATTTGCTTTGCTGATGCTAAGAAAGAACTTGTCACACCTAAAGCAGGTATTTATTTTCTGCAATTCTACATTTACTATTTCCTCTAGTTCATATAGATTTGCCTGTGAAAAAACAAGTTTGCATCATCAGCAAAATAACTTTGTGAAATAATTTAGAAGAGTTTACAAAGTCATTAATATAAATGATGTAGAGTAACGGTCCCAAAATTTAATCCTGGGGAACTCCATGTTTGATGTCCCCAATTTTTTGTGATTCATACACTGTAAAAAAATATCCGTAAATTTTACAGTTAAATAAAGTAAACCATGAAAATTTAAAACCGTAAATTGGAAATCAGTTTTAGACTGTTTCTTTAACAAGTAATTACCGTAAATAAGATAATTAGGAAAAAATATAATTTTTACTGTTTTTTTTCAGAAAATTTACATTGCCCTGCTGTTAAAGAAAATCTTGTAATACTTTTAACAGTAATATGCTGTAATT
>CAEFZY010032362.1:0-18346 GCA_903066815.1 Brachyrhaphis roseni
TATATATATACAGAAAGTAGAATCAGTTCCAAATGCAAGTAATGTACTTGGAAGAAGTCTGTATATGTTGTATTTTGTGAATTGGCGTTATGTAAATAAAAGGTTGGACTGTTTTTTTAATTCATCCAACTCTACCATATATTTGGTGTATGGCAAATATTTTAAGAACACTTTCTTTTTATTTTAGGTACCTTCCCATGAAGGATATCGTGTGTATGGAGTGTTTGTCTAGAAAGCTTCGAGAAGCTGTAAGTCTGTACCTGAGAGTAATCAAAATAGTGGATCTTTGTGCTGGTCGCTGGTGGGAGTACATGCCTTCAGGTAAGAGCCCTTTTGACGAAACATTCAGTTTCATTCATAACAAATAATTTAAACCATTTTAAATTCTCCAGCTTTGTAGATTTTCTCCATTACCCATGTCAAGCTATAAGGTGGTGACAAAAATAACTCAAAGAATAACCTGACTTATTATTTTCAAGTGAAAGTAACGAAAATATTTTCTATTATATTTTTAATATAATAGAAATTATATCAATACTGTAACAGCAGTAATTGCTGTTGCATAGCAGTTATTTGTTATATAATATAGCAAATAACTTTTGTCACAGGATTAAACTCAATGCATAAAATTTAAACCCATTATTTTCTGAAGTTACTTAACTCATTTGCATGGGTTATATTTCAACTGAATGCATTTTGCTGTGAGTTATAACAATTTATTGTGCTCAAAATAGGGAGTGAACTATCCCCATTACTCTACAAATCTTATAACTCTACAAATATTTTAAGACATTTCTACACTTCAGAAGCAAGTGGTTAAGGACCAGTTTCTTCATAATCATGTGCCTTTAAACGATGACTGTGGATGATGTTCCCGTCAGTTGTATATTTTTTGTACATTTTGTGTTAGATTGTAATTGTGCCCAAACTGTGATGTCTTTGCTGAAATTGTAGAATAGAAGATGTTTTTTCTTAAAAAATAAAATAAAATGTGTTTGTCTTGTGAATGTGCCAATAATGTGTCTTGGGATATTATTACTTTGGATATTGATTCTATCATGCTGACAGTATTGGTGTTGTAAAGGTTTAGGTGGGATAGGAGGGTTGGAACAAGCTATTTGAATTCCCTTTGCATTCCAAGGGAAACATTGTTTTACCTCAAGCAAACTGCTTGTTTGTACACTTATTCCAATCTATCTTTTAATCTATTTATTAAAGAATAAATCAATGTAAAAGGATTTTTCATTGTACGGGATTTTATGTGTGAATCACCAGTCTTTGTGATACAAATCTAATCTGAAACATAATCAGTTCATGTTTTTATTGTCTAGAGCCAAAATCAAAAATTGTGATTTGCTGCTCTGCCCTACTGCAAAAAACCTAAAGGTTCACTATAGTGTTGTAGTGCTTTAATGAGCCCTCATACTCTTCATAAACAATTTACTAGTTGATTATGTTTAATGCTTAGGTTTTACAGATACAAGCTTTTTGATTCTTTTGAAGAAGATGCCTGACTTGGAACAGCTATATGGTCTCCACCCTCGGTACCTGGAAAGGAGACGTGTCAGAGGTTATGAAGCTTTCAGTATTCCTGGAGTACTGGAGGCACTACAAGCATGTCCTAATCTGCTGGTAAGTGTGGGTAGTGTATCTTACCTCAGTTTACTTCATAAACATTCACCTTGGGGATTTATTTTTACGGGTTTGTTGCTTGACCTTGCGACATTACAATAAAAAAGAGCCCTTGTCGCTGCTCTGGCAATTCTTGCAATTACAAAAGGCAATTGCAGTGATTTCACTGTTGTGACCTACAGCCAGAATTAAAATGAACAGTGATCTATTTACTTTGAGAAGCAGTATAAGAGCAGCATTTTGCTTCACTCTAGCAGGGGAAATCCCACAAGCCTGAAGAGTGGTTCAGCGGCACCAAACGCTAGTCAGCTCAGAGATAAGACTTGGATAAGAATTTCTTTTAGTTAAAGGTAAAACTGAGGTAATTCTTTTTTTCAGCTTCCTCACTTACAGAAGTAGCTGGATGGGACAAAAAAGAACAAAAGTGTTCTGCTTTCACTGGTGAAACGGCCTCGGCAGCTGAAGCAGGAATTTGATTTAACTAAAGTATATAAAGTGCAACAGTGAGTGAGGGCTTTGATATGTGTGACAAACGTAATCGCTCCATGATAGTGACCAACGGATATAATGAGCTGGCAGAGACTTTCATGTACACAATATCGTCATAGTCTAGAATGCTCATAAAAGTGGCAGAAACAAGATGTTTTCTGGCATTTTTCTTTGAGAAATAACTCTTATTTTTAAAAAAAAACTATTTTAACTTAAGTTTTTTACAGAAAATTTTCATCGTGGAGCTAAAAAGTTACATTTTCATCTATGTTAATGCAAAGATATTTATACAATGTTATGAAATCAATGGACATTTATGGAACCCCCTAAAAAACACTAGAAACTGAAATGTTGAAGGACATAGGTGCTGCCCTATGCTCAACCAATTTACTCAGCAGGGTGGAAAGGTATGGAAGGCAACCACGTGATTAAACTTTTTCATATCTTTTTACGGATTTCATAACATCCCTCTTCAACTTTTCAGTTGCATTATTGTTATAAAGCAACCAATAATTCATAATTCTCTTAATAATTCAGTCACTAACTTTTTTTGAAAATTCTGCTCCTCTCCAAACAGCTTCTGCTCATGTGCTCAAATGTAGGGTACATGTTATATATGAAATCATAGGAATCTATGTCTGGATTCAGAAAATGTAACACTCATTGATGTGGGACTTGCAGTTTTCTGGGAAATCAATGCCGGTGTCACCAAATTGAGTATAGGGCGCTATATATTGTGAGAGAGGAAATAAATCAGCAACATACAGCTTTGATCTGACATGTTTTTGTAATGTCATTTCCTAAATGATGCCACATAGACCCATATGGCTTATATGAGTTTCTCTTGAGACCTTTCTGCGGTTCCTGATAGTCATTTGGATACCTGTTTCTGACACAGTTTTATGCCTTCAATATAATATTTTGAAAAATATTGAGTAGGACAGGAACATTCCCCAATTCGTTTAGATAAAAATGATAGATTAATGATATACAAAGCCTTTGCGTTTCCTGAGGTATCAACAGGTGTCCAGAGTTATCGGTGGCTGCTTTAAAGTTCTTTATTGAACTGGCTGGACTGGTGTCTTCTCCTCCTGCAGCTCTCCAACACATGTGCCAGTATATGTATAGTCTTTGTGAGGACACCGCCTCTATAACATGCTGTCTTTTAAGGTAAAAGTTAATCTAATCTAATCAATGGTACTATCTTCAAAGAGCTGTTTGAAACTCTCCTTATGATTAATGGAAGTGAAGCACTGCTTAAATAGCGTTGGTGCCTGATTTAAAAAAAAAAAAAAAGAAGAAGAAAAAACAACGGCCATTTTATGACTCACCTCTACTGCTGCTATTCCAACACCAGGACAACAATGATTTCTTTTAATAGGCTTATTTCATAGACTTCATTATGTAGGGTTTTGTAAGCATGACACATAGACATGGAGCAGGCAGATGAGATTTTTACAATGGCATGCTATTATTGCAGGTTAACATGTTAGTTGTTGCTGTCATGAGTATTTTAGCTAGCTTTAACTTTTTAGCTATTTTTAGCTTTTACTTGGATTTTTTCCACATTGTTTAGAATATGTTACAGTAGGTCAACATGCTAGTGCTAGCTTAGATGATATCAATAGTATTTTCATAACTATTTAGCTCATTTTACCTTATAAATTGCTTTAACTACAGCAATTTATTCTTTGAAAGCAGTGTTCTGCACCAATGTCAATGTCAAATATTCTGAGTGGGACTTTTGCATTGACTGGAAGTTTTCTCTCCTCTTTAATAGGTTTTCTTTACGTGTTTAAGTTTCTTCCTCTGCTTCTGCCCACTTTGTACATTTCTGCAAGTCTTCTGCAGTTAACTTCAAATGCTCTGGCAATTTTCACCCAAAAATTTAGTTAACTGATTTTTTACATTTCTTTTGAAATGCATTTTTCTGTGAAAATCCAAATGTTGTAGTTTTATTTAAATATTTTATTATATGGCAGGGATCCTCAAAACCAGGTTTTGAGGAGGTCCTGGAGAACTTGATTGCATACTGAGCAGGTAATTTAGCCATTTAATTCAGGTGTGTTGGACCAAGGACACCGGTCCTCATGGCCTGGATTTGAGGATTCCTCTTATATAGTTACAGTAGTATTTGGTGTTACTCCCTAATTTGCCTGCTGTTGGACAATAAAGCATATTTCTGTTCTATTCTATTAATTCTTCATTGCCTTATGTGTTTAATCACAATGAGACAATAAAGTGTTTTGGTAATTGTCCTTTTTTTTTGTTTTTAACCTGTCTAAAGAACTACATGTTACACCCAACTGTATGAAAAGTGCTATAAATAACCATTGATCATTATTTTGTTTTAGGGTCTGGAGACTTCTCATCTAGAGCTAGTGGAAGCCATTTGGAACTACATGCCTCAGGTTCACATTCTGGGAAAGTTTCGCAACCGAAATGGGGCTTTTCCAATTCCTGCTGAGAATAAACTTACCATCCCTGTAACTGCAAAACTCCAGACACTACACCTTGTGGGTGAGTGGGGTACAATACCCAAAAGGGACATGACTTTTTTTTATATATATATGAATTATTGTGGTGCAGAAGCACTGTTACCTTGCAGCATGTGTGATTTGTCTCAGAGTACTCCTCCCACAGTCCAGGACATGACTGACAGGGTCTCGCTAATGTTGATGATGTTTTTTTTTTTGTTTGTTTTTTTGTCTGTCTCTGACATGAATACGTGACTCTATTTTTTCACAAGACATTTTCAGCTCTCATTTTAAAATGCTACAGCTGCATTTAATTCAAATGACTTTTGCAGGTGTGAATGTCCCAGAAATTCCATGTGTGTCTATGCTACGGCACCTTTACCTGAAGTGGGTCCGTCTCACCAAGCCACAACCATTTAAGGACTTTTTGTGTGTGAACCTGAGATCTTTTGTGATGAGGAATTGTGCAGGACCAACCAATTCCCTTAAATATGTTCCACTGGTTACGGGCTTAGCATCAGCCCGGAATTTGGAACAACTGGAGCTGGTGAGGGTTCCTTTCCTGGGAGGCCTTATCCAACATGTGGTGGAGGATAGCTGGAGGTCAGGTAAGACATTATAATAGTCATACGATTGTCTATTTTACTGATAGGCATTCAATTCCCTTTCAATTAATTACATTCTAAATTGATTCATGTTAAAGGGACAGTATTTGGTGCCGTTTCTGGGAGTGAACTCACACTGAATGTCTTAAAAGTGCAGCATGTGACTAAAACAACAAAAACAGAGATTTTACATATGCATTTACATTTGCTATGACATAAGGCAGATAATCTCTGAAAAAAATTTATCGATCTCCTCTGCCTCCTGAGTCATAAACAGCCAATCAGAACCAGCATTAATCATCTGACAAAATTACACTTTGACACAACGAAAGGTAGTCTGTGTGCAGCTTATATAACAGTGTAAATTTATTCTTCCCTCAAAATAACTCTATAAACAGCCATTAATGGGCGACTGTAGCTGTATAGTAGAGTAGTCGTCTTGCGATCGGAAGGTTGTAGGTTCGAATCCAGCTTCCTCCTGCCACATTTCGATGTGCTTCTGGGCAAGGCGCTTAACCCTAAATTGCTTACCGATCTGCGAATCGGTGTATAAATGTTTGTGAGTGCGAATGGGTGAATGTGACTCTAGTGTAAAGCGCTTTGAGTGGTCAAAATGACTGGAAAAGTGCTATGTAAGTTCAGTCCATTTACCATTTTAATGTCTAAACCACCGGCAACAAAAGTGAGTACACCCCTAAAAGACTACACCCCTAAATGTCCAAACTGAACACTGCTTGTCATTTTTCCTCCAAAATGTCAAGTGACTAGTTAGTGTTACTAGGTCTTATGTTTCCATAGGGAGCAGGTGTGTTTAATTTTGTAGTACAGCTCTCTCTCATACTGGTCACTGAAAGTTCCAAAATGGCGCCTCATGGCAAAGAACTCTCTGAGGATTTTAAAAGACGAATTGTTACGCCACATGAAGATGGCCAAGGCTATAAGATGATTTATAACACCCTAGAACTGAGTTGCAGCTTTCTGAGGACTGGAAAAGCATTCATTAACATCCTGTGAAGCTCTGGTAAACTCCAAGCCCAGGAGAGTTAAGGTAGTTTTGGTAAATAATTGTTTCCACACAAAATATTGACACTTAAGGAACTTTCACTAAGTGGTGTTCTCACTTTTGTTGCTGGTAGTTTAGACATTAATGGCTGTATATAGTGTTATTTTGAGGGCAGAATAAATTTACAAGCTGCCCTAACAGGTTTTCTTCCAGAATGGTCCTGTATTTGGCTGCATCCATCTTCCCATCAATTTTAACCATCTTCCCTGTCCCTGCTGAAGAAAAGCACCGTGTTGACAGTAGGGATGGTGTGTTCAGGGTGATGAGCTGTGTTGCTTTTACGCCAAACATATCGTTTTGCATTGTGTCCAAAAAGTCCGATTTTGGTTTTATTTGACCAGAGCACCTTCTTCCACATGTTTGGTGTCTCCTAAGTGGCTTGTGGCAAACTTTAAATTATCTTTTTTATGAATATCTTTGAGAAATGGCTTTCTTCTTGCCACTCTTCCATAAAGACCAGATTTGTGCAGTGTATGACTGATTGCTGTCCTATGGATAGACTCTCCCACCTCAACTGTAGATCTCAGTAGTTCATCCAGAGTGATCAAGGGCTTCTTGGGTGCATCTCTGATCAGTCTTCTCCTTGTTCAAGATGAATGTTTAGAGCAGGGGTGCTCAATACGTCGATCGGGGGAAGGTTTGAGTTCATCTCAACAGTAGGTGACACTGAACGCCGCCAGGATGCTTAGACCAGCACTTCCTCTTCTGACAGGTTTATCAAAATATTCACTAAGATCCTAAACATTTGTAGCTTCATTAAAGAATAATAATTTAAAAAATCAGCAAAACGTGTTAAAATTAATAATCAGTAATTATTGTTTCAACAAGGTGTTGTGCAATTCAGTGCATTTCGGTTCCATTAACCCAAAAAAAGGTGACTCAAAGACTGATTGACTAGCAGAACAGGAGTTTAAATTAGCTACTCAACCATCACCATGTTCACGAGAGCCTTATTAATAATCGAGAAATAAATATTTCTCGATTATTAAACCTGATATCGTAACCGACTGAATGATGTTGCCATAGCTAAGAAGAATACCAGGCCAGATTTAGTTTCTTTGGAGAGAAAAACAGACACAAAACATAAGGTTAAAATCTGAATTAACAACAAATAATAAAATTAGAGAGCAACAAAGTGAAGAAGAGTAGTCATTATGTCCTCTAGCGTCCAAAACTTATAGCAGCATAATGCAGAGATAGCTCATGACTGTGGAGGATCTATTTGCCCATAGTTAAGAATAAATACAGAAATAAATAAATAACCATGTGACTAAATTTACAAAAAGTATAGTTATTAAATGACTGTGTAACTGTTGTCAGTAATTAAATTATACTGTGAGACATGAATGTGTACATCTCTTTTAATTAGCTTCTTCATTTAATAACCTATGTAATAACTACTTGATTTATTCATTATGTGTTATGAGTTTCAGTTTTATTTATTAGTAACAATTTTTTTATGTATTTATGTGTATCTTTTAATATTTTTATATTTTAAACTTCCTTGGTATTTTTTTACACATACATTTATTTCTTCATCAAGTATAAAATGGTCACGTTGTCTTTAAGTTCTTTTATGTGTTTGCTTAGGAGGATTTAGAAACCTTCACACCATTGTGTTTGGAGCTTGTAAGAATGCCTTGGAAGTGGACTTGGGCTACCTCATTATCACTGCTGCCCGCAGGTACTCAACCCTTTATGCTAATACTTTTAATACGTTCATTCAGCTAATCATTATGGAGTTTAATTCTTGGAGAGAATATCTGTTGAACTGTTGCTATGTGTTTGTTTAGAACGACAGCCTCACATACACTGTCATACTCTGGCGAACTGCGCATGTTCTGTGAGCTGCACAGAATTTGTGTGCACTCTTGAGGATTGAAATTTAATTCTCAAGAGTACTGATTTCCTACATTTCTCCTGACAAATTCCTTCCTTTCCCACAAATGTCTTGGGGACAGATATTTCATGTGCAGTACCATGCAGCAACACAAATGTAAACAATGGAGGGAGAAGAGAAATGCACATTTTAGCCCAGAATGGAGCAAGCCACGAGCGAGGGCAAGAATGTCTACTAACAAGGACATGTCAGCTACATCAGCGGAGTTTGGGTATTCCCTGATTGACTGAAGAACCAATTATAGTGTCTAGTAATCACACACTATAGCAGGAGCAACACAAGGAGTTAACTTACGGTTCAAAATTTGTTCTATTTCTTTATCTATTTCTAAAATGCATTTTGATTAAAGAGGCTAAATAAATAAACAAATGAGGCTGTTTTAATAGGCAAATTCAAAGTTCACATGTTTAATAAACTTTTTTGATAAATACGTTCCAATCACGTTCTTTGGTTAGAGGTCAATTGCTCTGTTCTGAATTCAGTTTAACAGAGTTAGTATTTCATTCTTATTTACAAGCACATAAGGTACAGTTACCTTCTCTATCTTATTTATTCTGGTGCTTCCCTTTTATATCTGTTTTTCTTTCTAATTTGAATTGTGTGTGTCTTTAAATACTTGGGTTTTAAATCAAATTAATTGATTCAGTGTTTCATTTTTCATAGGAAAATGTCCATAATAAAATGTAAAACATGGCCATAATATGCCCTTTTACTCGAAATGGATGCCTCCCTGTACATTTTAGGATATGTATTCAAGAAACTTTTTTTTCCTCTATGATGTAAGGTTTGGCCTGTCTCAGATAGGTGCTCTAGAACAGTGTTTCTCGACCCTTAGCCTCAAAGCACATTGCTCTGCATGTTTGAGGTGTTACCTTGCTTCAGCCCAGCTGATTTTATTTGATGGATGATTAACATAACATATGCAGGGGAGTTTGCCTTGAGGACCAAGACTCTGAAACACTGCTCTAGAGCAATTTGGCCACGGCCACTTTTGGATGCTTTTGAAACCCAAACATTTCTTTGAAGCAACAATTTTCTGTGAAGTTTGGTGAGTTTTTGAGTATGTTAAGGCCTCGAAAAAGCCACATAAAGTGCTGGAAAAAGGAAGAGAAAAAAACAAACAAAAAAAACATGGCAAATACAATAGACCTTCACAGCACTATTGCTGCTTGGGCCTCATAATAGTCCTCAAAATTTTTGATTGTTGATTTACTGAGTATTTTATTTTAACATTTTAATAAATTCTTGTTTAATTGTATCCCATTTGTATTTTATAGGCTTCATGAACTCCGAATCCAGCCTTCACTTACTAAAGATGGCGTTTTCTCAGCTCTCAAAATGGCCGAACTTGAGTTCCCACAGTTTGAGACGCTCCATTTGGGATATGTGGATGATTTTCTTCTACAATGTTTGTATTTCTCATAAAGCTTAGAAAAGAATGTGGTTAAATCAGCATGCCTTGTTTGGTGGTGGCTATTGTAAGCATGCTGCATTCAACCTGTTTTTGTTTTATTATTTACTCTGGTTGGTTTGACTGATTAGTTATTTGGGGAGTCAAAAAACACTCCTGGTGATATTGCTGTTAACACTTACATGGACCATTTTTCCTACTCTGACTCGTTTGTAGACGTATAAACATACTTCTACATAGTTTTTATCCAGTAAAAAGGCCATTGTGCATTTGTTGGCACAAATACACTCTAATGTTCACATTTTTCAAATTCAAATACACTTTATTGATCCCAAAGTAAAATTAAATGTTATTATAACTCATTGAGTGGAAACTAAAGTTCTTTGAATGCGCTATTCAAAAACATAGATGACAAGGTTTTTATATATACTCTTTAGAGTTGTTTTAATTTCGGCTCTCAGGCACTTACAAAGAAGACGTTTCTCTAGAAATTCTCTAGAAATTAGTTGGCTAGCCTGTTTTTTTCTCACCTTTTAATATGGGTAAATATCTTTAAGTTTTGAAGTCTCATTTTCAAGAGCAACCCGTTTTGATGGGAGTTGTATAATTAGTGTATGTGCCATAAAATCTAAATTTACTTATGAATATCTTTTATATATAATAAACTGGATGAAAACAGGTAAATGTTCTGCTGTTTGCTAATGCAGGTAAGATGAGTCACTTGGAGCTGGTGAAATATGGCCTAGCTGATGTCATTGAGAACCCTGGCATCATCACGGATATTGGTATCAAGGTGGTAAATGAGGTGTTCACTAATATTAAATATCTTCTAATCTACAACTGTCCTCACCTTCATAACCCTCATCAGTGGATCACAGGTAAACCTCTTGCTTTTAAAGCTGACATGTGAAAGTCTTCTATTTAGTCTCTATGTGGAACTGCAGATGTGTCTTCTGCTACCTTCGTCTTCAGATCACTCCAGATGGTGCCGTCTTGTTGACCTTACCTTAGTTCGTTGTCATGCTATCAGATTGGAATCTTTCTGCCATTTCGTAGAGTTACTTCCCTGTTTGGAGTTCATCTGCTTGGACCAAATGTTCAGAGAGCCACCAAAGGTATTTTATACACTCTCCCTCACATCATCCATTTCTTTAAGTATTGGGGTTTTCTAGTTATGTATAAAAGGAAAAGTAAGCAAATTACTCAAATTTTTAGGGTGAGGAATGCTCGTATTGGAGACACCAAAGTTTTTGTTCATGTTTGTTATTAATATATCTGATAGTAAAGTCACCTGCCAGTGTTTTTTCCTATTGCTTCCATGCTGTCAATTTCATCTTACTATACACCAGTGGTTCTCAATATAGGGTGTACTGATGCCAGTTTTTTTCAGACAAAATACGAGTATTTCAGTTTAAGTACTTGCTGATATCAATATCAGAGTTTACCAGAGAAAACTTACTAAGTCTGACCCTAACCCGTGGCAGTCCCGGGTTTCCCTCAATGTATTATAAGCCTGGTGGCCCGCCATGCTTCACTAGCCCCCAGCCACGGTAAGCATAGCTTGTTTTTGTTTTTAAGAAAAATGTAATAATAATAATAAACAACAATAAAAATGTTTTAAAAATCGCTTAATTTTCTTAGAAGCCTGAATACAAGCGTCTCTGTTGCGCTAAGTATTTCACTGGCGGAGCAGATTTATTCCTAAAAGAGAGGTTTATAGTCGATGCATTTAAAGCCAGGAGAGCAGACCAATCACACCAGTGGCGCCTCTGCTCGTTGCCTCCCGCGCTGCCACTGTTTGATCTCTGAAGTTTACCTCAGCGCTTCTTACGCGCCTCCTTTCACTCAAACTGGTCACAGGAGTCTAAAACCCACGACGTTAGCTCTGGTTGCGCAGCTCTCTATGATTTTCAGGAATAACTTTCAGAGGTGCACTTTGAGGGAGTGGTGAGAATGATTTGTCTTTGTGAACAAAGAATTAAATGCAGTGTTTACACCTCAACACGCTGCCCAGCTTGTGCCTCTGCCTTCCCTGTAAAGTTTATGTATGTTTTCCCAGTTGGTCGGTGCGTTGGTGATTAACGAACCAGTTCGGGTTGAACTTGCACTCATCATGCAAGTTCAACCCGATGAGGAGCGATTGCCTCGTAGTCACGCATCACGCTGGTTTTATTTTATTTATTTATTTTTTTCCTGGTCATATGATGCATTAAACCAAATGCTATGTTCACTCGTCCCTTAAAGCTAGAGCAACCAAAACAGTTTCTGTGAGGCTTATTGAAAACTCAGACACGAAATGCAAGAGCTACTAAAGCCACATTAGCAGAAGTAATTTAAATTTCCCGTTTGTTGTGTAACTCTGTTTTTAAATTTATTTCAGATTTTTAACAAAGTAATGAGCACTATATATAGACATTCAAGTCATACTTGACAGTATGACTATAGAATAAACACAAACTAATAAATGACAAAAAAAGAGTAAAAAATAAAACAAGGCACACAAACAAAAACCCAGCAATTATTTCCATAAGTACATGGATAAAAAATAGATGACTAAAACTTAGGGATGCTCTAATCAGGTTTTTTGCTGCCGATTCCGATACCAATCATCCATGAGGTCAACGATCTTTGCTGATTGCCTGGAATGACTGTTAATTTTTCGGTTTAGGTATAAATGATACTATGTTATCTGACTAAATGGAAAAATTATCTGGCAATAAATTCACTTACTCTAGACATAATAGGCATATTTTAATACATATCTCAAATCATTTTCTTTTTTTTAAGTTACATGCTGCTTTAAGCAGACGTTCAGCGTGAGAGTTCACTGTGTCGGAGTTTGAGCGGCATCTGTGAAATAGTACTACCGGTAGTGCGTAGCAGTGGTCCAAGAGCGAGAACAGAACCAGCGTCTTACATCACCAGCTCGAAGACTTCAATTATTTTCCAGGTTATTTGTTTAGCTTTCTGACCGTGATGCTAATCCGGGTGAGTGTTGATAGTTGCACTGCTTTACCTGCACCTGGCCGCTCCGGATGTCCTTTTTGCCCTGCAGTGAATCTCAGAATAGTCAAACTCCATCAAGTGTTTGTTGTTTTTAAATGCCATATTAGATTTGTTGTGTTGATGCATTTTGACGTGCTTCACCCCGAGGTAATTTTCCACCGCAATACGCAAACGTCCCCATTCACTCTCAGAGCATTGTAGTTTCACACGACAGGATTTATTGCTGCATGCTTGCGCAGTGTGCGAAATGAGTTAAAGGTGATCAGTTTTGGTGATAGGCAACAAGAGACAGTGATCAACGATCACCAATCATACATTTATTCACAAAAATTGGCCGATTATGATCAGTGGCCGATCAATCGGCACACCTCTACTAAAAAATAAACAGAGGTTACAGAAGGTAAATAAAATATAAATTAGACAGAAAACAACTAAAATGGGGCACCTAAAGTTAAGTTAATGTATTATGTGCCACTAAAATTGTTATAAGACTTAAATAAGGGGTAGGCTATATATCGTTACAACTGGGAAGTAAGGGGAGGAACATAGCGAGCATCAAAGACAAACCACGGCTTAATTTTTCCAGTTTCATGAATGAAAGGGCATCTTTTATCCAGTGAGAATGTGTGGGTGGGAGAGGATTCTTCCAATGCATCAGAATAATACATCTAGCCAGTAGTGTGAGGAAGGCCACAAGGTCAGCATGATGGTGTGACAGTAATTGGTTTTTGAGGAGGACCCCAAATAAAGCAGTCAGTGGAGAAAGCTGTACTGTGGTCGAGGTGATTACAGAAAGGGAGTCAAAAACAGATTTCCAAAATTGGAATAGAGAGGAACAGGTACAAAATATATGTCAGAGAATGACTGGGCCCAAATCACACTTCACACAACTTGAATCCATATCCGGAAAGATTTGAGGCATTTTACTTTTGGACCAGTGTACTGTATGGACTACTTTACATTGAACAATTCTGGGTCGGGCACAAATTGATGAGGAATGAATGCGTTTTAGAATAGTTAGCCACATTTCATTATCAAGTTAAGATTAATATCGTCAGACCAACTACCTTGAAGCTGGTCAAGCCCAGGAGTGAATTGGACATTAAGAGGTTGTATATTTTTGATATTGTACCCTTTGGAGTGGGACTAATTTCTAGCAGTTGATCAACTATATTGGAGGCAGGATTTATTTAAAAAAAAACAACCTAGGAAACAATGACGAATAAAATCTCTAACTTGTAGAAATCTAAAAAAGTGGACAGCCAGTAAGTTATAATTTGAAGATTATTGAGGAGATCAGACAAAAGTACCATCTAAGCATAGGTCATTAAAAGAAAAAGCCCATTGCTTTTCCACACTGAAAAACTCTCATCAATGAGTGAAGATGGAAATAGATTAGAATTTAGTGATAAGAGGTATTCTCTGGATCCCAAAATTTTGCTTAATCTGAGCCCATATTCTAAGGCAGTTCTTAACAATTATATTGTTAGTGTATGATATAGGAGATGTTGGCCTCCTCTATTGGTAACCAATTGGGAGTCTCACAGTTTGCATTACACCAAAATAGCATTGTGCGAATTTTAACAGACCAATTATAGCATAAGAAATTTGGTGTGGTAAGCCCTCCCACTTCTTTACTTTTCAGTAGGATACTCTTTCATATTTTAGGAGGTTTCTTGTTCCATATGAACTGAAAAACTGAAGCATCAAGTGTCTTAAAAAATGTTTTGGGATAAATACTGGTAAACACTGAACAAGGTAGAAGAATTTTGGCAGAACATTCATCTTGAGACAGCTGATCCTGCCTGCTAAAGAAAGTGGCTGCATAAACCAGCACTGTAAGTCCTGAGTTAGCTTGTCAAGGAAGGGAGTAGAATTGATTTTAAAAAGTTGTGAGTAATTCTTACGGATTCCCAGGTACTTAAATTCTTGCAGAGAGATCTTGAATGGTAAACTAGTGAGTGGATAGGGTGTAGCTGTATCATTAATTGGAAATAATTGACTTTTATTAAAGTTGAATTTATATCCAGGTATTTGTCCAAACTTTTCAAGCAGGTCTAATACTCTTTAATATTATTCTGGTCTTGCCGGTTCCGGTTTCAAATGAAATGGCAGCATAAGAAGAGCACTGCTCCTGAAAGATTCTAATAAATCTCCTGCAACCTATTTTAACTACTCAGACTTTACTTCAAGTTAGCAAGCACAGGACAGGATGGAATCGAGAGAGAAGAAAGAAATATGCTCCAGAAACATCTGACGGTGATGATGAACCGCAGCACAAGGATAGCTGTGCTAACACTAAAGACTGATCCAGAAAATCAAAAGGTAACAAAAAACCCAAAGTTAATCTTGAAATGATCCTTCGTGAAACACAAGAATTCAGACAAGAAAACAAGCAACATGTAGACATATTAAGAGAGGACATTAACAAAGCGAACCAACAAATTGCACAAGCCAAAGAGCGCATCGAGGCTGTGGAAGCAAAGCTGGACACGGTTGAGCTAGTAGTGAGAAACATGCTAAAAACACAGATTGAAAATGAAGAGAAGCTGGTTGACCAAGAAGCAAGAGCAAGGAGAAAGAATATATGGATTTTCAATATACCGGAGAACGAAGAACAAGGCAAACTGATGATTGAACATGTAGAAAAACTCCTCAGAGAGAAACTGAGCCTTCCTGACTCCTATGAACTCAGCATAGAAAGAGCGCATAGAGCCCTAGCGCCAAAACCAACGGGAGCAGTAAAGCCAAAAGCGATTGTAGCCCAGTTTCTGCTGTACTGTACAAAGGAGGAAATACTGAGAAAGGCTTGGGAGAAGAAGGAAATGGTTGCTCTATGTGCAACTATAGAGCAACCATTTCTCTATGGTTAAAGCATTTCTTAATACAGGTCAAACAGTGGAGTCTCGTTCGTGCATTTTCTTCAAGGTCATTGTTCGAACCTTAGTGGATCTGTTTTAAAGGGATATGCTTAAAATTTGTTTTGAAGTGAGGTTTTTATTTACAATAGAAAGAGGCCATATCTCTTAAAGTTTGTAGAAAACCATGACCATAAGAAATGGTCATGGTTTTCTTTGACCATGACTACCCTACCGCAATTTTAAATTTCCGCAAAGAATACAACGAAGCAAAATGGGTGCTGAGGGAGAAGAAGATCCGTTTTCAAACTCCATACCCAGCCAAGCTCCGCATCTTCTATAAAGATGAAACATGCTTGTTCCAAACAGCACATGAGGCTACAAAGGTCATGCATGACCGAGGCTTTGCAGTCCAGGTGATTCCACCACGTCAGGACCTGATGAAGTTACTGGAGGCGAAACCATGGCCCGTCGCCGGGAGAGAAAGGATCGTTCAGCGGGAGCAGTACTCCGGACAAACTGACGCTATATCCAGACTGCAGGCTTTCAGAAGACAGCCATCAGAATGAAAGAGCAGCGAGAACACCTTTGAGTTAATATCTTCACTGTTTCCTCACATTTCAGCAGTTATTACGAGGACCTTTAAAAAGTATGGACACTCATTCTGGTTTGCTACGGAGGGCCCTTCCTCTATTACCATTGGTTAAGGACTTCCCTTCACGTTCTGACCCCAACCCAGGTCAGATAAAGGACAATCCACCTTTACATTGGAACCTCAGGATTTATTTATTGCTTTACTGTCAGCTCTTGTGACATTTTAAGTTTACTCAGAAAGCTTTGTAGCAAAAATGTTGTTAAAACTACTTATTACTCAAGCAAATGTTATCTGAAAGGTTAAAAGAGACATCTTTCAATGCTAATGGCATATTAGATCCAATTAAACGAACAAAAATATTGACAAAAATGAAGAGGAAAAAGATAGACATAATTTACCTACATGAAACTCATATAAATGACAAAGAACATCAAAAAACTAACCAAACATGGATATACTAAATAATATTATTCCTCATACAAGGGAAAACAGCGGGGTGGCAATATTGATATCAAGTAAAATTATTATTGTACATAGTTTTGAACTCAAAGATGAAGAGGGCCGACATATATTAATCAAAGGAAATATAAATGGAGAGACACATACTTGATGTATAAGTGATGTCTCGTTTTTTACTAAGATAACGGACCTGATTGTAAATAACTCAGAGGGAACACTTATCTGTGGGGGAGACTTTAATATGCACCTTCCGCCATCCTTAGATGGCAGAAAAAAAGCTAACAGTAAAGCAATTAATAATAAATTTAGCAACCTAATGCAAAACATTGGACTAATAGACATTTGGAGGGAAATTAATCCAAGGATCTGGCAATATACCCACTTCTCTAACCTCTACCTGGTATATACAAGGCTAGACTATTTCTTTATTTTTAATAAGGATAAACACAAAGTTATTGAAGCTGAGATAGGAACAATATGTGCCCCTATATATATGACGGTGGCTTTGGTGAAAAACAAAGAAGCCCGTTATGGAGACTTAATGTCAGCCTTCTAAATGAAACACAAATTAAAAAGAAAATATGGGAAGAAATATCAAGATACATTAATGAGAATGATAATGGTGAAACCTCTCCACCTATCCTTTGGGATGCAGCTAAGACTGTACTATGGGGAAAAAATTATAGCCATCAGTTAAAAAAAAACAAAGACAGAAAAATCTGCAAGAGTTGCAGGAAGGATTAAAAGAGATTGAAAATAGACATGCTCAGAATAAAAGCCAACAAACATTAGAAGAGATAAGAAATGACATTAATGATTTAACCACCCAAGGAACAATAAAAAAAGATGCTTTTTACAAAACATAGGTATTATGAGAGTGGTGCAAAATTCTCTAAACTGCTAGCCTGGAAACTTAGGAAACAACAAGCAGATAAGACTATTTTTAAAATTCGAGACAATCATAGTAATTCAATAAAGATTAAACAGAAAGACATACTGTCCACCTTTGAATCCGTTTACAAAAAACTATTTTCTAAAATAACAAGGGCTGAAGAAATTGATTTATTTCTAGACACACTTGATCGGAAGATCAAATGGCCAAGGAGGAAAATAGCAAACTTACTGTTGAAATAACCAAAACCGAAATACAAAATGCAATTAAGAATCTAAAAAATAACAAAATCGGGAGTGACGGTTTCAGCTCCAAATGGTATAAAACTTTTAAAGAAGAACTCATTCTGCTACTTTTAAAAACTTTCAACTGGGCACTTAAAAAGACAGATTCCTCCAAGTTGGAAAGAACTTTTGCTCTTTATGCTTAAAGAGCAAAAGGATAGATTAGAGTGCGGGTCATACAGACCAATCTCAATGCTCAATGTGGATTATCGCATATACACCTCAATAATGTCTATAAGAATGGAGAATATTATATCAAATCTGATAAATAATGATCAAACAGAATTCATTAACAAAAGACAAACCCAGGATTATATTAGACGTACCTGCGCATAATGAGTTACCGCAATTTCCGGACTATAGAGCGCACCTGATTATAAGCCGCACCCCATACATTCGAGAACATACATAAGCCGCACCTGTGTATAAGCCGCATGTGCCTACATACAGACGGTACACAGAAAGAGTTTTCAAAGTTTTAATAATATGCCTTAGCTTTTCTTTCCAAACAATGCCTGTGACGCGGCAGTAACACAGCAGCAATGGGCTCTTTGCACATAAGGCTCTGACAACAACCGCGCTTTCAGTTACCGTGACGGCTAGAAAAGACAAAGTCGTATTTCAGTCGCAAATAAAACAATACTATGCACTTTGTTGTCTTCCTAATATAATGGG